>RAHM01000381.1:191303-295211 GCA_003713295.1 Parotia lawesii | reverse complement strand
CTCCTCTCCTCTCCTCTCCTCTCCTCTCCTCTCCTCTCCTCTCCTCTCCTCTCCTCTCCTCTCCTCTCCTCTCCTCTCCTCTCCCTCACTGTTCTCAACCTTTCCTCACAGTAGAGAAGCCCCATCCCTCTAATCCTATTCTTGTCTTCACAGGTACATTTTAAAGATTTTAACTAGTTACGGATAATTGCATTATCTTGAAAGACCATAAGAAATGGAACTACTTTTGACATTCCATTAGCCTATGTTCCCATATAAATTCCTTCATTTTCTTCTTGCCTCTATGATGTATGGAGCACACACTGTAGGTAGAGGGTAGTGGAGACCACTTTATAAAGAGTTGAGACAAATCCCAGACAATCTACAAATTGCACTAAATGCAAGATGTCTGTGTAGCCTGGACTGAAGGGTGTGTGCCTCTGGTTATCTGTGGCCAAAAGAGGTCATTCAAGTACAAAAGTGAGGCAGAAGAGGCCTCCAGGACAAGCAGAGGGACCAGAGGGGCTCTCAGAAAAAAGAACTACTGAACTGAGATGAAATTTCATGGGATTGCTCACCCCAATGAAGACAAAAGTGGCAGGGAATTACTGCAGTCTCTTGGGAACAAAGAATGAGGACTTCAAGGACAGCAGTCACTCAGGGGATGTGTGTGAGCTGACTACAAATACATTTTAACTGGAAACAGTGGGAACAACAGATAAGGAGTTAGCAGTGCCCTCTAACAGGAGAAGGATGGGACCCCACACCCTCAGAAAGGACTTGCTGAGATGACTGCTGGCACTATGAAAATCATTTGTTTCGTGACCAAGAATGCCTCGTCTGGTCTTCAGATGCACAGCACAGCTCATCTTCTGGCACTCCAGCGTTGTGAGCACTGTGCACCTAACTCACACCAGTTTCACTGCTGGCATCTCTTCCTCCTCTGTCTCTCCAACCATCCCAGCTCTTAGAGGTCTTTGGATTTGAGATGGTTTCCTTAGATATTTAGCCAGCACTTTTCGTGACTCCAGCCATTTACTCTTGCTTTAAGTACGACATTAAAACACTGCAGTCAATACTGCAATGAATACTGAGTACACTGAACTCAGTAAAAAATTAGCATGGAAGCCTTCCATGTGAACTACTCTGATCTCTTGTGCAAATAATCTGCAAGTTTTAAATTATAAGTCTTCATACTTTGCTTTCTTTTTTTTTTTTTTCTTTTGTTTTAATTCAATTCACTAAGCCTGTCAATTGCCCTGTTTTATACAGGGCCTTGGAAGATACAACGTTTCTTCTCGGAACCGGGAAAATTTGATTTCCTGCACTGACCTGCAGTTTATATCCTCTTTGTGCACACGTTTGTGTTCAAACAGAGAATAGGAGGAACCCACAAGAGCTCCACTCATTTTCAAGGAGCTTTATGACATTCTGGCTGCAGGTTCTTCTTTCTGGCTTAGGTGACAGGAGGACAGGGAGCAGCACAAGGCAGCCTCACTGGTCACATATTCACTGCTCGTGTGCCTGCATTCAGAGACGTCTTCATTGACCATATATAATGGGTATTGTCAAACCCAGGGGGTTCCTAGGGGAATATAGCTGTGCCCCAGGAGGAAATTCTCCACTATCTCTTCATTCACAGGTGGTTGTTCTCACACTGAGATGCTGCTGCCAAGCTTCTGCTGGAAGAAGAGCCACAAAAGTTATTTAGTTCCCCTCAAAACTGGATCATGTGAAAAAACCTGTACAGAAACAGGCCTATAAACAATGTGCAATTCTAAGCACCCAGCCAGAAAAAGTAATTAAAGAGGACATCTAAATCACAATAAAGTGCACAGAATTTTAAATAGCCTGTCTAAATGTATTCCTGCCCTCCAGCTAAGTCATTTACAATCACTTGTTGATTCTTTTAACTACACATTAAAACTTATCTCTTCAACTTTCACACAAACACGGAGATCAAATCCATTCTCCCTAAACTTTTTGGTTTAAACTTTTTGATGGGAGCAGTCTGCAAATAACCAAGCTGCAGCTCAACTTTCCATCCCAACAGCTCTATTGCCAGGCACAGATTCTTCAGGATCCACAGGGATAAAGGGTAATAATTCGCTGCTCCTAAAGAGCAGTCTATGAAACAACGTCTAAGCCCTCCAGGCTCTGCCTCTCGTCCACTACCTGACCATACAGATTACATGCAGATAACCTGTGGATTTAGTAATGCAGGCAGACAGTGGTGTGTGGGACTTTTTGGTGGGCATGGGAACTGCCTGCTGGTGCTCCTCTGTTCTCAAAAGAGTTGAGTTTTACCTTGAGAACTGCCACAGTGACGTGCACAGGGCAGTTAGACTATCAGCAGGGTTGTGTTCAAACAATAAATTTCCCACTCATTTAGCAATGCCATGCTGTCCCAGAGCCTCATAGAATCATAGAACAATCGAGGTTAGAAAAGTCCTTCTAAGATCATCAGGTCCAGCCATTAACCCAGCACTGCCAAGGTCTCCACTAACACAAGTGCCGCATCCACACAGCTTTTAAACCCCTCCAGGCATGGGGACTCCACCACTTACCCAGGCTTCCTATTGCAATGATTGACAGACCCTTCAGTGAAAAACTTCTCCCTAATATCCAATCTAAACCTCCCCTGGCACAACTTGAGGCCGTTCCCTCTCCTCCTGTCCCTTGTTTCCTGGGAGCAGAGCCCGACCCCCCCTGGCTGCCCCCTCCTGTCAGGGAGTTGTGCAGAGCCACAAGGTCCTCCCTGAGCCTCCTTTTCTCCAGGCTGAGCCCCTTTCCCAGCTCCCTCAGCTGCTCCTCACCAGACTTGTGCTCCAGACCCACTCAGGAGGACTTAACTGATGTGTCAGATTGAGAGACTGTGAATACAAAGCAGTAAATCAGAAAACCTGTGTGAGCAACCATTGCCCCTAAGGGGTCCAAGAAGAAAAGTCATTGGTAGTTCCTCTCCTTTATGCACTTGCCCTTGCTTTGCTTTTATTTACAATTTTGGCTGAGCTGTTGTCTCGGCAACTTTAATTTTGCACTGATTTGCTCTATGCCTCATACCCACACATTGACATCCTTTTAACCTACTGATGTTTTCCCTGCTTTGGCCACTTAGGGGTTAAGCTGGGATGTTTTGATCAGCCAATAATTGCCTCAAAGCCTTCTCCAAATTTTGCAGACATGGAACTGATATTTTTACTGTCAACACTGAGTCTCTGCTGGTCATAATCCACAGGAATGCACCTGGATGCAATTGTGCTTGGATAACTAAACCCGAGTGATGTGTTTCACTTAGTGGGGACTCCTCTGGCTTCGTTGTAAAGATTAAAGAGTGATTCAGCATTCATGAGAAAATGTGGCAAAAAAAAAGGTTAGCTGAACAGTGCTAGAAGTGGAGCCATATTGGGAGCAATTGAAGGAGGAAACGGTCAGGATTTATTGTCTGCATTAAAGATATTGTGGGTCCCATGGATACCAGGAGTGCCATGGAGACGCAGCTAATAGGATTTTTATTGGATTATTGTCCGGCTGCTGCACCTGCTTTTGAAGGGGACAGTGCAGTGGGTTTTCTGGAACAATCCTTGAACAAGGGATCGGAAAGGAGCTATGGGAAATGGAAGCTCCAATATAAATTTTTAAGGAAACTTTTACAGTTGCCTCAAGGCCATTTCCAGGAAGGCAGCAGCCAGCAAGTACAGTACCCCTTCTCTCTCTTTACAAAATGTTCAAGTATAGAAAATATATTGCTGGAGTGAGTAAAGACACCAAGGACCTAGCTTACACGTCTACTCTTCGCAGTCCAGATGTAGGTTACTTTTCATTCGAATTGACTTGAAGGAAGGTTGCTTTAAAAGTTTTTATTATTTTTAAAATAGCAATTTTGATTACTGCTGGGTTTTTGTGGGTTTTTTTGTTGCTGTTTTTTTGTTTTTGTTTTCACAATGATATATAATCATGGAATCATTAAAGTTGAAAAAGATGTCTAAGGTCATTGAGTCCAACCACTAACCTAACCATGTCTCCACATGACACACCTACGTGTTTTGTGAGCACTTCCAGGGATGTTGACTCTACCATTCTTCTGGGCAACTTGTTCCAATGCTTGACTACCACTTCAGTGAAGAATTTTTTCCTGATATCCAATCTAGATCTTCCCTGGCAAAACTCAAAATGATTTCTTCTCATCCTATTTGTCTCTCATTTCCCCTGTCTCTTGTGCATTAGGTTGCAATAATTTCCTTGGTAGCCTGAATCAAAGCTTTTTTACCTGTATCTAGATTTTGC
Organism: Parotia lawesii; assembly: GCA_003713295.1. Taxonomy (NCBI): domain Eukaryota; kingdom Metazoa; phylum Chordata; class Aves; order Passeriformes; family Paradisaeidae; genus Parotia; species Parotia lawesii. Next base: position 290,945 of record RAHM01000381.1, on the reverse strand, counting down.
TAAAGGTTCCAGGTGCAGACCCTTTCTGGTCGTTTCCACCCTTGAAGATCTCACACAGGGTTTGCCTCTATGTTTCCTGTTCAACAAATCATTTCCCAACTCCCTGTTTTAGTTCTTTTGTTATCCAACAGAGAAGTGCTCTGAGGGGGAAGAAATGGGAGTTTTCATCACCAGTTCATTTTAATTTTTACTCTTGCTTTCTACTGAAGATGAACATTAGAGAAACTTGGAAGCCATTTAAATTCATGTCTCAAGCTAAACACTTCTAGCATTGATTTAAGAGAGTCTTATTAGATTTTAAGTAAGTTTGGTTGAATAATTTGTAACAAGTGATCTCATGAATTGCATCTCATTTCGTTGCTCATTAATTACTCAGAAAGGGGGTCAATTATTCCATTCAGGATCTATTTCAAAACTTTCTGGAGTAAATGGAAGGAAATAAATGCATTCTGGATTAAGACACACAGATATTTTATTGACTTTCTAAGATCCTCCAGAAAAGCAGTGCATTAATAGGTATCTCTAATACATGATGTAGTTCTTATCCACATATAAAAATGCTGTGACTTTTTTTGTCTGTTTTCTTGACAAATACAGGGTCTCCTCGAAAAGTCCTACTAGTTGTGGTGTGAATATTTTACCTTTTTTTTATTTTAAAGGTATTGTTTTAGAAAGCTTTTTTGCCAGTTAATGTAGGGAGAAAACTGAGATCATTAATATGTAAAGTCAGCTACTTTAACCTGACATCTCATTTTTAGTTAATATTGTCATCAAGGATTACAATCAGCGGCTTCTAACAACTAGCAACAGCAGAGGAGGACACAGTCTCAAGCTGCACCAGGGGACATTTAGGTAGGACATCAGGAAGAATTTCTTCACAGAAAGGGTGATTAGACTTTGGAATGGGCTGCCCAGGGAGGTGGAATCACCATCCCTGAAGGTGTTTAAGAAAAGCTTGGAGGTGGCAGTCAGTGCTCTGGTCCAGCTGACAAAGTGTTGTTCGGTCATAGGTTGGACTTGATAATCTCAGAGGTGTTTTTCAACCTAATTGTTTCTGTGATTTTCCAAATACATTTTTTCCCTCCATCTTTTTTTAATCTTTTCCCTCAGTGATGCTATTTATTTGCCTTTATACTAGTCTCTTATTCCAGCAACTTGCATAACCCTGAGAATGTTTATACCCACTTCTGGTATTATTTTATCACTTGTTTCTTCACCTGAAATTCATAATTTTTTTTTTAAAATTGAATCATTTACTTTCTCAGCTTTACAAATTTATTTAGTTATTTATTTATTTATTAGTCTTTTGAGCAATCACACTCTACTCACTTTCCAATAACCATTTCCCCAGTTCACATATTTTTGTTCCCTTGTTTCCTTTTGCTTCATGTATTATTAAACCAGCAGTCAGCATCATATGGTACATTGTCCCTCAAGCATGCTAATTTCTGGTTCTGATAATAAATTTAAAGGGAAGTAATTTGATTAAGAATATATTTTCTGTTGAAAGAGGCATTATTTCAATTGCAGATTTTGTTGTATCTTGTCTTTGTGATCAGTTCCTCGTCTTCAAGAAGTATACCACTAACAATAATACTGTGATGGAGATGTAATTTAATACTTTAAATTGATAGCGAAAAGATATAAGAGTAATTTACTTAGATAATGCAGATTCTTCGAAAATCCTGCTTAAGTTTGCTTTCTCGTTAATATGTTCCTGATAATTTAGAATAAATAATGGGAAATCTATACTGGCACATTGCTAGAATTTCTCCTGGTGTGATGTTGGTCATTGCCATTTCCTCTGAGAAATCTGGGAATTTATATATTATTGTGCAAATCTTTAAAGAGAACTGGTGCTCTCTCTAGATTGGGGGGTAAAAGAGCTTAAGAGTACATGTGCAGACCCTTCAAGACATCCTCCCTCCTTGCCAGAGTGTGGTCCTGAGTGTGCTTTATTTTCTTCTGCAGGTGAATCCCATAATATTTATTGCGTTGTTATTTATAGTGCAAGGGCCTTCATGGAAGCACTCGGCTTTTTCCATATCTTCTACGAGTCAACTACCAACAGTTCTGCTCCTTTCTAATGGCTAAAAATAGAAAAAAAAAAAAAACAAAACCAACTTCTAAAGCTATCCCACCTACTTTATAACTTGGCTTGGCTTAATCCAAGCAGATACACCTACTTCAAGACGTATTTCAGGAGAATACTTTTGCACCCAAATAAGGGTGATGGGTAAAATTTAACAGAAAGACTTAAGACGAGGGATTGCCTACTTTGAAATGCTGTCAAAGAATATAAGCTATCACTTCAGTCACATACTTGCTTTGATGACACTTTTATTTATACACAGCATAGGTGTGCATTTACACTCTGATGAAACTAGATTTTTGTAATTAATAAAAGAGAGGGTACAATGCATGTCACCATAAGGTGGGTCAAATAATTGCCTTCTGCAGCTGCTTCGTGACTGTAAAGGTGGTGTGAAATTACCCAGGGGTCTAACACTGAGACTTTTAAAGCTAGATAAGGCATAACCTTAACATTTCCCTGCCTCAGTTCTACCACCTGGAAAATGCAGACAATCTAAAATCTGTACTCATTATCTCACTAACATGCTTAAAATATTTAAGGGGCAAGCTTGAAGATGTGATGGTAAAAGGCAGTTAAGAGCTAATTAGCCAGGCAAGAAACCTGTTTTCAGTTTACCAGGGAAACAGAGGTTGATTAGATGAACTGAAGAGGGCAAGGTACTGAACCATTCTGAAAGTAACCTGTCTGTTTGGACCATGAGATTATTAGGACATGGATTGTACCTTTTAAAGTGCCATCTAATTAGTGCAGAGCAGAATAAACACAGAAGTTGTCAGCATTTAAATTGGAAATGCTAAAATATATCTATAATCACTCAATTAGACAGTTCTGGGACAACTCTTGGAGTCATTTTACCCCCAAGGATGTGACTGCCAAGTTTGGCATTGATGCGGGGGTATCTGAATTTCATTCCAATGATTCATATGCACATACCCTCTGTGCCTCCAGGCACTGTCTCAAGGGGGGTAGTACCAGAAAAAGCTGAAAAGGTGAGGAGAGGCATATGTACTACAATCATGGAAACGTGGCTCAAATGGTTTGAAAAGAGGGGTTGCTGGTACTCCACGTCGTGACCTGGTTCTGATTGCATGTGAAGTTAGTGCCTGTAAAACCTGCCAGTTTAATATCTCTAGAGAATGATTATTTTTATTTATTGTCCATTCTGTAACTTACCACAAAAAAATCATGAGAATCCTGCCAAAGTGTCACCTCTGGTCAGGGACATAACATCATAAACTGGAAATACACTATTAGAGACACACACACTGTGGGCAACACATCACCTTGTGTTGATACAAACGAGATTAAAAAGAAAAGTTTACTTTAGGTTAAAACTTTTCCTCCCAGCTTTCTATTTTCTTAGCTGAATTTTAAAGTTTTGACCGTTTCACTTCTGTGATTCCAAATATAAATAGTAAGGCTGCTACTAGAAAGCATTGACTCATAATACTCACTAATATTGCTCCTTGGAGAATAGTAGGGCCATTAACAAGACACAGTCATCACATCTATGGTCCTTGATGGCATCAGCCCAAACTTTGTAAAAGAATGTTCCTCCCACAGGGGTTGTGAGCTCATTCAGATTTCTGCCAGCTTCCAGGATCAAGCCCATGAGTTCAAAGGATTTGCCTTGACAATTGGCTGCTGGTTCCAGTGCTTCACTTCCTAGGTAAGAAAGGCCAAAAATCTCACTGCTCTCAGACATGATGCAGGATATACTTCCAGGCTCAATACTAATAACAGAAAGAAATTCAAGGGGAAAAACCATCCTGTATAAAAATGAGACATTTATAGAGCAGTTTATTACACCCCAGCAAGATGCCTGAGTGAGTTTTGATGTTTTTCCTCCATGATGGCAAGGGAAGCCAAGATGTCAAACTCCAGATTGGACAAAAAGATACTGAATCCAAAGTTAGTTGAGATAAATCCTGGACTCTAAGGAATATGTCCCACAGAAGTTTGTCCCACACATGCCCTGATCTTCTGTATTTATTTGTTTTGCAAAACACTGAGTCTAGGTGTCTAGCTGCTATTTGAAACAGCAAGACAAAAGTTCTTAATGGCCATCATAAGTGTGTTGTATCACATCATGGATCCAGAACTCTCTCTAGACATGAAAAAATGTCAGAAAAAGTGGTCTGCATAATCACTGCCCTCTCCCCAGGGACAGTAAAGTTTGTGATGAGGTCAGGTCTACTGAAGAATTCGAAAATATTCATGAACATTTTGATAAATATAGGGAAAGTATTCACAGAGCTCAGCTCAAATTTTTACGTAGAATGTGCCACCTCTTTTGAGAACAAAAGTCGTGGATACAGCTAATGTGGGATGACTTACAGACACACTCTGCAAAGCATCCATATTTTCTCACTTTGACATAGAAATAAGTCACAACTATTCTTTTGGTTGTTTTAATTTTGCTATCTTTAACTTGCTTCACACCTGAATTTTAGATGGTGTGCCTGACTCACCGGCAGTATGAAAGAGACATACAGAGATGACTTTCTAAAAATGAAAACCACAAACTGTCTTAGATTCGAGTAAACCTCTGAACTTTCAATCACATAATTAACTTTAAACTATTCAGCAGTTTCTCTGACATGTATTTTATTCTTTGCACATTTTTTTAAAAAATTTTGTAACTACGTATGCTATTAAGATATTATCATGGATCCAGTGTGTAGTCTTAAATGATCTCAGTGCACTCAGTGACAGTTTATTCAAATGCTATTAAAAAGTAAAATTGACAAATTATTTTTCAACCGTCTTATTCTGGTCCTAGCGGCCAAAAAAGCTCTAGTTTGCATCGTGTCTGAGGAAAACAGAATTGACTGATTCAAAGAAATAGGTCTGATTATAAAATTTTTGCTCATCTGAAATTGACACAAATTCTCTGAATTTGGAAAAGGTCAGTTGTATATTTTTTTAAAGTAATCACATAAAATCTTGGCCTTCAAAATATGAACAATTTTGTTAAGAATTGCTTAAACTGCAGAGTAGTATCTGTCATATAACTTATTTTACTAGAGACAACATTATTGTCATTATTGCTTCTTGAGTCACTTTTTGACAAAAAGTATGAAACTATCGAACTATTTAACTGGTTAAACGTTTCATGACATAACTTTTTGAGCAAATCCCTTGAATTTTATCAGTGGGCTTATTCATGGAATAGTTTAAGACAAGCTCTATGGTGTGGTCTTATTTTTGAGCAGTAAATTAGATGGCTCAAACGAACAAAGAACTTTTCTGCTTTTTTTAAAAAAGGTTGGGTTGAGTTATCCTTCTCCCTCACCTCACCATTATTTTCCTTTCCATTCTGATTCTAGGTTACAGGAAGAGTAAAAACACATGCATAGATAAAGACTCTAAAAGCCTTTCAGACTTTAAATTCTCTTAGAAAACAGGATTTTCCTCCCTATTTTGAAAAATCAAAAATCTCAGCTAGATCAAGCTTTTGCTCTATATCAATGTCTTTTGCCAGACATGTTAATTTATTCTTCTACCTTGAGCTTGCATGTTCAAGGAACTACCCACAGGGCTGTTTTCTTTCCTCAAATACTGATTTTTGCTCAGATGACCTCCTCTCTTTCCACCTTTAATTATGAACAGTGGATATGAGCTTAGCTCTGCAGAAATATCTTTACGAGCATGCTCGCGTTTACACGTGTTCATTGCAGAATGTGGTTTGACAGCCCCCTGCTAAGGCTTTTCCCAGATTAAGGAATTATAAGCAGCTTTGGACCACTTGACTCTGCTGGTTCACCATTTATGATGTTCAAAAACATGTACATGGCCAATTTCAGTTTATCTAAACACTTAAGAAGAAACTCTTCGATTACAGATCACGCTAAGTGACACTGACAGTAACCCTCTAACCAATCTGGTGCAGCTAAATCACCATTAGATGCTGGGAAAAGTCCTCTTCATAAAGAAACCCAGAGAGAATCATGTTTGGAGCAGTTCTTTCTTAGGAGTAATTTTTCACAATCTTGAAAGGGAAAGGTAAACTACCATCAAATGATCCAGGAAGATTTCACTGCAGAGTTTTCCTTGCGATGTAATTTCCAAATATTTGAAAGGAAAGAGAAATATACTTTTATATAAAAAGGAATGTCACCACACTTATTCAGTATCAATCACACACAATGATTTATCATTTTAGTAAATGATTCCATATAATCTTTTTGTCACATCAAACACCAAAGCAATTAATTCACTGGGGGCCACTTACAAGGGTATCCAGGTTGAATTGAGTTGTCTTTTAGTCCTTTTCCTAAATTGTCACATTTACTGCCTGCTGTAGAAAGAGGAAGCCACCAATTGATTTCTAATTCTGCAAACCCCAGGGTGTAAATGTGATTAGCAGTAATTGGAGAAGTTCAGCAACTGTTAATTTCTCCTCTCTTTGTTGTTTTTCCTATTTAAAATATTAACGAAATGTGTGTGTAGACCAAAACTGACTCCGATGCAGCTGAACAAATGATACATATTTAATCAGAGCTGTGGGACCCCAATGCGGTTGTCTGAAACAAATGTGACATGTGCTTCCTCTCCAAAAAAAAAAATAGTCAGGCAGCTAATAAACAGCATCAGTATTTTGTTGTAACGTTCATTGTCTACATGATGTCGAGTTTAATGGCATTACACTATGTAAAAAAAACCAGAAGTACGCTGCTAAAATCGTCTTTCCCAGTTGGCTGTCCCTGAGGAGATTATAATGCAAGCGCTGTCTTTGTTTGTGGCATGCATAAGTGTGCACGAATTCCGAAGTTTTCAGCTGTAAGGTAAGGTGGCCAGAAGAAACATTAACCCCTGCATGACTGAGTGTCTACCTGGAAAGAAGGAGTTTCACTGGTGCATCTAGGAATTGTGAAAAATTAAAAAAAAAAAAAAAAGGTTTTGCTCTCTAACTGCATAATATCTCACTTGTTTTTTTCCTAGTCGAGGTTCTCCCTCATCCATAGCTAAGGTTTGCTAATATTTTTTAGCAAGGAAATGGTTCTTATTTTTCAGCACTTGAAAGGAATCCATGTTTACCTTTACTCCCTAGCATTAAATAATTTTCTTCAGTTACTTACACCCGGGAAGGTCACGAGCAAAACAGTGTGTAGTCCTATTCAAAATGGTTTGAGTATTTCAGGCAGCCAGCTGAAGACTGGTTAGCTTGGCATCTACATTTCATTCTTAAAGGCTAAAGCTAACCTAGCTGTAATTATTTTAAGCAAGGATCTTAGAATCATAGAATCATAGACTGGACCAAATTGGATAGAATCATAGTTGGACTTGGCCTTCTCTCAACCTTAAAAATTTCATGGTTCTATGATCCAGTCCAATCATTCCCCCAGCATTGCCAAGCCTGCCACTGACCCATGTCCCAAGTTCCACATCCACACAGATTTTAAATCCCTCCAGGGATGGGGACTCCACCACTGCCCTGGGCTGCTGTGCCATGACTTAACCCTTTCAGTGAAGAAATTTTCCCTAATATCTAACTTAAACACTTAAGAGATTTGGGTGTTGAAATGCGGAAGTTTCTTGCAGGGAAACTTTCATTTTGGGCATACCTTTTTCTCTTGGATTGACTTAGTAATATATAATTTATTGAGTAACATCCTGTAAGTTTTATGCCTGCCTGATGTCTGTTGTCTGCTTTGTTCAGTTGAGAGCTAAGGATGTTTTTTGAGATAAAGCACAGATGCCACCCTGAGCTCAGGGTGGGCGGCCACAGCAATATGAAGATTCAATTGACACAGGAAGGGGCACATCAAATAGACCTGTTTTGCATTGTGAGATGGAATAGGTATCTCCAAACTCCACTTCTGTGACCTCTTATTAATTTATGAATTTAATTTCTATTTTATTCTACATTTTCTTCACTGGAAAGAACAACTTTGACTTCTGAAAACAAAAGTCAAGAGACTCTGTCTTTTTTGCTCACTTGATTGTGAGCAAGGTCAAAAGCAGCCCAAATACCATAAGAAGAAATCTTCTGTCCTTCAGTATTTTTAATTGTGTTTGGTCTTGTCTATTTTCTTTTGGCAATACAACCTTGACTTTTAAATCGGCAACTATTGCTAAAAAATTTTAATATATTTTGAAACATATTAACATACTATTAATATTATATACTAAACATAAAATCATAAATTGGTTTGGGTTGAAAAGGACCCTAAAGACCAACTTGTTCCAAAACCCTTCCATGGACAGAGCACCTCTCACAAGACCAGGTTGCTGAGGACCTCGTGAAACCTGGTTTTGAACACTTCCATATCTTATAGTAATAATATAAGAATACTGTATTTATTGTATAGTATCATTATGTGTGAAGTGTGCATTTATGTAGATTTTAAATTTACTTTAATAAATATATTATTTATATACATACACATAAAACCAGACATGGACACATATGCATTTGCAACACTTTTTAGAATACGAATGCTGACCTTGGGACCTAAATAACTACTGATGGGACTTCTTTTCCTTTTCTAGCAAAATGCAATGCTTGCTGCTGTTTGCTTAATGAATAATACTTCTAAGACACATTTTTTGTTGTAATACAGCAATTTTTTCCTTCTGTTTTCCCTGGATTACATCTCAGATACACTGAGGCACCATCACTCAGAAAATCAGAAAGTGTAAACATGACCCCTTCTTTTGTTATCTGCTATGAAGCAATATGGAGTTGTCTGAGAGTTCTGTTTCTTTTTATTTCTGTAGTAAAAAATTTTTTGAATGGGAAGCTTTTCTCTAATAACATGCTACACAGGCCGTATTCTACTCATGGCAAACATGTACTTTGGCTTCAGGAGAGCATTTCAGACACTGGTGGACACTTCTTTGTGCACTGGTGTGCAGAATTCCTTAGGCCCCCCAAATGCTTACACCATGTCAATTTCAAAAATACATGCCTCTCTCTGCTGACAAGAAAAACGGCTATGTCTAATAAGTTTTAACAAAGTGAATCAAGGCTCTCAACCTGCGGTTGTCAGTGGAATAAATATGCTCTTAACCCCTCTCTGAACAACTCCCTGACAGGAGAGTGCAGCCAGGTGGGGTTTGGGTTCTTTTCCCAAGTAACAAGAGACAGGAGGAGGAAACAGCCTCGAGTTCCACCATGGAAGGTTTGGATTTGACATAAGGGTAAGTGTCTTCATGGAAGAGGTTGTTCAGTCCTGGAATAGGCTTCCAGGGCAGTGGAGGGGTCACTGTCCACTGGAAGTGTTGAAAAAAAGTGGTAGACGTGACTCTTGGGGACATGGTTTAGTGATGGGCTGGCTGTGCTGGGTTAGTGGTTGGACTCAGTGATATTAAAGGTCTTTTCCATCCTTAATGGTTCTATGACTCCATGATTCTGCAGCTACTCCAGGTTTCCTCCCAGAAATAGCTTCCAGAAAAAGTGTTACCACTGGCTCCAAAAGTGGAACTATGTATAGCTCCAAAGGCCATAGGATGGTCACTGCAGGACCTCCACACATGCAGTAAAAGAGATGAGCACCTTCAAATCCCTACATCCATGAGGGAAGCCTATGAAAATGAGAGGTCAGACTCTGGTTTAGCTCAGATGCCTAAGTCACTTGTCGGTGTCTTTTTGCATCAGAGTTTAACCATCCTAGGCTGCACAGATATTTGGAAGAAGACTTGGCAGCATGGTCAATGAAGTAATTATTTGTCACATGAAAGACACTGCAAGCTCCATGGACTAAATGAACTACGTCTCTGGGATGATTGACTGAGATGTGAACACCTACATTGTAGACAACTGAGGTGGGAGAGAGGAATTTGGCAAAAAGATCCCAAATTAATTTTTTGTTAAGTAGAATTCTTTGTAATGATTTTTATTTAAACTACACTCTTTTAAATAAAATGAACAATAATTAAAAAAGAAAAACAAACACATTCTGTTTCCAAATTTCTTCTTCTTTTTTTTCCCAATTTTAGTAGAACGAACAAAAAAAGGGAACTTACAGTAAAACGGAAGTAATTTTTCATAGAAGGACTTAAAAGAAACAACAGTCAAACCTCTTCTTTGATCAGGAGGAAAATATAGCTCTTCACTGGATACCGTAGTAATGAAGTAAATGAACTTTAATGAAGTGAAATTATAATAAACCCCACTCTTTGTAGAACAGCACCCAGATGGAAAATATGTAGGCATTCCGAATGAAATGCTGGCCTTGTTACACTCCCAAGAAAAACCCATTGATAAATAGTTTCCAGAGTCAGAGGCCTGATTCTTTTTTCTGCTGTGTTCTTTTATGTATCCCTCTCTCCTCATCTCCATTTCTCACATTGCACTCCTCCACTCAGTCCTCTGCCTTGTACTACTGTGCCTCCCTTTCGGAGACTCCCCTTCCAAAGCCTTTTTATTGTAGTAACATTTAGTTTGTGGAGACATTTCTCATAGAAACTAATTTCCCTTCTCGTTAATGAAAAGGCATTTTTCTGCTTTTTCTAAATAGAAAAAAGAGTGCAAGAAAATGCAGTTAAGGAAGATGCTGACAGCCATTCACGTCTGAGTGAGACATTGGTATGTCTATACCTCAGAACAAAAGAAGTCAAGGACCAGTTTCTGGCCCAGGGGTTACGGCAGTGACTGGCTTGCATCCACTGCTGCTTGGAGATCTCAAACTTGCGAAATTGTCTTGGAGTCAGTTCATTGCCTTGGTCCAAGGCCGAGTCAAAAGAGAGCTACCTATTTGGTGGCTTTAGCTCTTACACTTTCTTTTTGATTTGTTTCATGGTAAAGGGAGGTCCTGTGGCTTTTATCCAAGTCAAATGTTGAGGATGAAGAATCACAGAATGAGTGTGGTTGGAAGAAACTGTGTCTGGTCCAACCTCCCTGCTCAAGCAGGGTCGTTCTAGAGTGAAGAACATCATAGATATTTTTAATGTAGATTATACAGATGAACATCGTTTGGTTACAATACTGTCCACTGGTCATCATAAGAAGTCTGAAAATACCTCCTTCCTCATGTGTCGTCAATATACTGTTATTTCTGCTTTTAAGCATCTGTTCAGATGCTGTGGATATAAGTGCTACGTAGCCTTGCATGCAAATAGTTTTAGAAAAAAATTGGGCTTCTGCAATTTTTTGGCTCATTTATTTGGTTTGAGTGTTCACAAAAATGTTGGGCTTCAAAGGTGTAGAAAAAAAAAGTATTCAGCCACAAGTCTTAGTGGAAAATAAATGCTATGCCTTTTATACAAGATTAATGAGATCAGAGGAAACTTTTACTTTAGAGCACTCCAGTGCTTGTTACAACTAGTCTGAGTCTTTATTTCTCAATTTGCCTATTTTCTCTCTCCTTACTGTCTGCTCCACCCACATTTTCTCCCTAGAACAACCGTAAAATTGCATTTACAGCTGATTTGTAATGCTCAGAAATGCAATTTAGATTCCTTAAGTGAGGCTGTCTCCTTCTAAAAAGAGAGGTCTCTCACTGTTTCTTTTTTTACCTGGCTTACATCTAACCCTGCTCCTCCAGAATGGCAAGTACAATAAATGTGTCAAAAACATTCACATCAAAAGCTTGTGATACGAGTTGTTATTTTGACTTCTGTTGACACCTCCTGTTCTCTTTCACCCAGATGTTTCCATAAAGTAGCTCAGTTTTTTTTGGTTTTTTTTCCCCCCCCTCTGACAGGAGAAACAAGCATTTCTGTTTCTGGTGAAACTGAAAGTCTTTCCTTCCTCTATTACTCCATGTGCAGGTGCTTTTACACAGCTGAACATTTCTTTACTGGAACTATCTTTAAGATGTGGGAAGGATTTCTGTCCAAACATTGCTTTGATTCACTATGAACTAGTTTTTCAGCCCATGCAAACTCCTATGTGCATTTGAGGATATTTAGCTTGAACAGATTGCTCCCCACAAAGAAAGATAAGATTATCACAAGATAAAAAGTCTGTTTTGTAGACCAGCAGGTGAATTTTTATGGCTTCTAAGCCAGAGTGTTAAAGATGTCTAGACACCTGACTGCTGTTGAAGTAATTGGCTTTTAAATACCTGCAAAAGGATATTTCTAGTGATTTTTTGACCCAAAGGTTCAAAACAAAAACAGTTATCCAAGGCTCTGTGCCTTGTGAAGCATCCAGCCATGACTTGGAAACTCAGGATTCTGTTAAAAGGTGCTGAAGAAAGGTACCCCATTCCTGGAAGTGTTCAAAGCCAGGTTGGATGGGGCTTAGGACAACCTGGTCTAGTGGAAGGTGTTCCTGCCCATGGCAGGGAGGTGGATGTAGATGGTCTTTAAGATCCCTTTCAACTCACACCATTCTATGATGATCCAGCCTTAAGTTGCTGTGGTCACTGGCAATGAGATGCCTCAAACAGCCACAATGAATGCCCAGAAAAGGAATTAGAGCTGCACTTAAGGACAGGTAACTAGCCAGGCATCTAACTATGGAGCTGAAAATGAAGTCTATTTTTATTCAGCTTTTTCTAACCTGTGCCTCTCCTAAAGTAAAAGTGACACATTACAAACCTGGTCTGCCCTTAAATCTTGTAAATTAACCACAGACAATGAAGTTCCTTTAGAAATTGAACCTGTTTCAGTCCCTGCCTGTACCTGAGCTGAAATAAAGACTGGAATCTTTTGGTCTTTCTCTCAGTGAAGTGTCCTGTTTGTGAAAATAGTCCAATTATGGTATATACCCACCTCTCTTCTCTCTGTCCTCCACGTTCATGCTCTCTGTGAAAGAATGTGTCCAAAAATCTGTCTTGTAAATATTTTCCTAGCCTTATGGCCAAGGGGGATCTTTGTAACAACCTAGTTAAACCAGAATATTTTACCTAGTGTTTCCTGTGTTAAAACCAATACCTTAAATTAGAGCAATCACACTTAGAAGGAAAGATAGACTAAATTTAAGGACTGGCATGGGTGGTAAATCCACCACATCCATTGGCAAAGCTGTTCCTGTGATTAATTGCCCTCACTGTTAAAAAAATTACATCTTGCTTCCTGTTTGAATTTTCCAGTACTACTTCAATTGTTTCAGTCAGAAGTTTCTTAGCTTCTAGGTTCTGTCCACAACAGGAAACAGAAGTGCCAAAATACTATGAAAAAAATATTTTTGTCTTGTTTTTCCTCCCTCACAAGGACGAAGGAATTAAACCAGTGAAAAAGAAACTAGAGATTTGCTTGGTCTGAACACAGCTTCACCAGTAATCAGAGTCTGCAGAGGCTTTATTTAAGCTAACTTCTAGTTATCAAATCCATCTCTGCAATTTTTCTCCAAAGTTTCTGAATCAAAGATATCCACTAGATAAAGGAGCTCATCCCATCTGAATCACTGAGACTAGGATTCAAACTGCATTAACAACTCTATAAATTCTTATGCGCTTTTCCACTGCTGCTGAAAAATTTGGCAAGTCTCGCAAGGCTGGGATTAATCAGAATTCCAGCACTCTTTGGTTTTGGGTCTTTCTGATGTACCTTGCAGTTTTACAATATTTAACTGTGAATTCACCAATTTTCTTCCCATGGGATTGCAGGGAACCTAGCTCTGCTCTGGGCACATTATTCTGTGTTTTCTGACTTTCTGCCTGCGTGTTTCTGTACAGCAGCTGGCAGGCAAATAGGCAGCAAGGGCACTTAGTGCACCCCGGCAGAGTGAAGCATGTGTTTACATCTCTTCCTGAGCCAGGGTCAGAGCAGAGGTACTGGACCAGATTGTTTGTTTTATACTGACTCCTTAACATCAGGATCTGAGTCTAGCTTCTCCTCCAGGAAATGTTTTCATGTCAGCCTGTATTCAAGGGTAAAAATCTGGTCATATGTAACATTAGGCACAATATTTGAATTGTTAGTGAGCTGAAAATTCTTGAGGTTTCTTATGACTTTCTTTCCTCATTCTTTTCCTTTTAATGTGCTGCTTTAATAGCAGGATGAATGTATGTTACGCATTTCAGTTTACACATGGTTCTACCATTAAGCACCTGGATTTGAAGTAGTTTCTTCCCTGAGGATTTCAACAAAGGCTTTGCCCCAGTTTCAGGATCCAGGTTGCTACGAGTTAGCCATGTGCCACAACAATATTAGCTCAGAGAACACTGTAGCTGTTTGCACTGAGAATGCAGCTCTCCTGATGGTCATAATGAAAGAAATCAGCTTGCATTTCTTTAATGACAAAGCCTCCCTGTGTATTAATTTGGTTCTACACGACTATACATCTTGTCAGAGCAGCCAGACAAATGTGAAAGCGCAGACTAAGAGAATTGTCAGTAAAGTAATTTATGACCTTTTGTTCTGTGTTGCATGGCTTTACTTCTGTTTAGGAGCACGGGAAGGCTCCCTAGAAAGGAATACATTTATAAAATTACTTCTTGGCAAAGTGAGTTCTAAAATAAACCCAGGTTTCCAGTGCCTTTTACAAAATATAATCTAGTTCTCATATTAATACATACACTTTGATTCCTGGGCCAAATACCTGTTTGCATTTTTGATTTAGATTCATTGTATGACAGAGCTGGGATGTGTACTGTGAGGCAATGTGCTCCTTTTAGTAATTTGAAAAGACTTTTTAAATTAATATATAAATGTTGTGACAGCCCAGCACAGCAAAGAAAGGCACAGTAAACTGGACACTGAAATTATGACAATATCAAATGGGAATACAAATTGAATTTGGACTGGAATTTAACATTCAGTTTGGAATTGAGATTAGTCTAAATTATTGAACTGGTGTCATTTGCCAAAAATTAGTTCATGTCCTTTCATTTCACTCTCTAAAATCAAACTGGATAAGGATATGCCATACTGACAAGTTACCAATTTCTTTTTGTTTTTTCCAAAACATGTGGGAAGAAATTATCTTGTTTAATCCAGGAATCACTGGGTAATGTTATAGAATATTAGATGTTCTAGAACGTTATGTATTATAGAATATTATAGAGTATAATATAGAATAGAATGTGATAGAGTAGATTTGAAAGTTATAAAAAACTATATAGTTGGGCAAGTGTATGCCACAGGTTGATCTTCATGACTATAATGCCCCTTTTGGCCTAAAATCCTAACGAATTTCATGTTATTATTTTAATTCACTTTATGTAAGATGTGGCAGAATATTATCCTTTGAAAAGTCTTGTGAATATAAGAAAATGTGTAGCAAGTGAACTGGCAACTCTGCTGCTGAAGAAAACGCTTTTAACATTTCTTTCTTTTGAATAGAGATGATTCATCAGGGATCGTTTGCGAATCTTGGGGATTTGCGAAGTGGTGTCTTTGTGTAAGATAAAGCAAACAAAAATCCAGAGTGCTAGCGCTTGTCAGCTTGATGCTTATAAATGTTTCTATTCTGAGGATTGGATTTCGAAGATGAAAAAACACCAAAGCCAAAAAAAAAAAAAAACGCCTCAGAATTGCAATAAGGAGTGTGACTTCAAGTATGAGCTCTGTTGTCAGGTTGAAAACAGATGGTGGAGTCAAAGGTGGGTCTATCCCAGTAGCAGGTGGACTGCACAGACACCTTTTCCACCACGGTATTTCTCAGACAGCAGGTTCATGTTATGTGGCTCAATGGCTCCAGCCAACTGGTCTTCCACATAACCCATTTCACCAGCTGTCAGGCTCACAGAGATCCTAAACCCAAAATATTCATCCAACCTAAAATATCCATTAGTCCTACACAGTCTTCATTTTTAATTCCTGTTTGCCTAAATTTATGCATGAACTGAAGTACTTCAAAGGAATGTAGCTAAATTATCCATGGTTCCTTGCCTGTGGTTTCTTGCATCAGTAACTTGTGGTATTTCAGACACATCTTGATGTTTAGAAGTGACTTCACTTTGAATGGAAAGATAAAATCTCGGTTGCTGACATTGGTTTGGCTTTAAAAACAGTAATAAAGCAAATATCACAAATGTATAGCCAGAGACAAATATTCAAATGAGAAGAGAATCCCTTCCATTCCCTTTCCCAGCCCTCTGGCCCTGGAAAACCTGATGATTGCCCTGTAGCTCAGGCTCTGCCAGCAATTCCATCACTGCATTCTGACTGTCAGAGCTCACTTGTGGGAAATTTTCAAGCCAGGCTTGTTTGGTTTTCCTCTTCCTGTTTGACTTGTATCTTTAAATAATATGGTTACTTCACAACAGCTTGTTTTTCGACTGGGGCACAGGGCATATTTTTCTAGCAGATAAAAAAACTTCCCACAATTTGCTTTGTGTTATTTCCCCTTTCGAAGGCAAAGCTGATAAATTCAGGGTAATATGTAATAGATGCCTTCCTGTTTTTACTTATTGCTCTGTCAGGCTTGTCAGCCAGAAATTTATTAGCTAGTTTTGCGGCTGTAACGTTTAAAGAAGAAAGACTAAGCAGTACAGTTACCCTAAAGAGCGAGTGTGAATAGCAGTGCTTATGCTGTATCCTGCTCCACAAACCAGCCTTGGAGAGAGGTATGGTAGGTCTTTTCCACATCAGTAAGACCTTATCTACATACTTATCTTAATTTTTATTGTTTATTCCTTCATTTCTACTCTGTGCCACTCTCACTTTCTGAGCAATTGGCAAGAGGATGATAGGAATACCTGTTGGTTTTAATTTAATCCACCCAAAAGTGAGTTGACCTGATTGAGCAGTCACTGATTCTCTGCAACCAACGGAGTCAGGAAATCTCCATGAGCTGATCTAATGTATTTGTTTATTTATTTTGGATAGGATAGGTTACTCTCTTGGTCCTCTTGTCTTCTCATTGCATGAAGGGAAAGCCTATGGGATTAAATTACCAAAACTGAAGTGCCAAAATTCAAGACGGTGAATTCCTCGTTTCATGAGCTGGCCACGGAAAGAAGTCTCAGGAAAAATCCACGAACTGAGATTGTCTGCCACGTTATCCTAGCAGTACTCCTGATATTCATACATCCTTCCTCTACCTTTTCCTGCTTCTTCTACTGCTCGGTGTCTGAGGGATATTTTACCTTCAACCTGGCCAAGACTGACCCCACCTATGGAATCAGCGCCATGGGCCCTCTGCTGTTCAATAAAAATTTCATTTACCCGAAGTGAACAGCTCAGATCTAGTAAAGGGATTTTGGTGTTTGGCTGTTTGGCTTGTTTGTTTGTTTGTTTGTTTATGTATTTGTCTGGAACCCAAGTTATTTTTTATAGAGGAAGGATAAACGTTAAGTATTCCCTGGGCTGGAAGCTGATGAGATGATGGGTTGGAGACAAGGAAAGAGAATAGCTTTTGTAGCACACAGGGTATATATCATGCTAAATGGTGATAGGAGAGTTAAAGGACACTCCAAATCTCTTCACAGTGGTGAAACAGCTTCTGAATACTATACTGAACACTGACTCCAAAAATTCTGGAGAGGTGTTAGAGAGTTGACTGAACACAGAAGAAATTCTGTTGCTGAGCTGAGTTGTTGGAAAATTTGCAAGTGTGAGAAGCATTTGAGCTGAATTTTTCCTTTTACTCAAACATGGGGGAAAAATGCTAGTGTCCCCTTGCACTTCACAGCAGCAATTAAAATGCTTCCTCTTCTGGAGTTTCTGAGTCACTTCACGCTGCTGCAAGCAGTAGGCAGGAGGAAGCACTGGTACTGCAGAGCAGCTGTGCAGAAGGCACTGGTGTGCCTCAGATTATTCCCCACTGGAGCAATGTCAGTGGAAACAGAAACAGGGCCAGGATAATTGTCTTGCCAGTTGTCCCCATGCAGTGATGTTTTGGGCACTTTCTGTATTTGGAAAACACCCTATTTTCCGTGCTACTCAAATAACACCCACTTAGGGCTTGGGAGCTTGAACATTGCATGTAAATCAACATTTTTCTACTGATTTTGCAGCCCATGATTGTGCCCCATTGATGCAAGTTGTCAAACATATCCCTTCTTCCATCCTGCTGACCAACAGAGCAGATTCATGCTCTGTAGACTGCGCAGCACACAAGAATTGTGTGGCATTTTGAGACAAGAGGGGATAAAGAGGGAGCAAGTCATAATGGCCACACTGAGTTAAGTCAAAGGTCTCTTGTTATTGGTCTCCTTACTTTAACACTTGGTGGTAGCAAATGATAAGGAAAAGTATAAAAAGCAGTGTGCCCCCAGAGACTATCCACAGTGATCTTCCCTTGTGTCATCCAAGATCTAATCTTTGGACTGCATAAATCACTCTTAGGCTCCAACAACCACAGTAGGAACTGGGCCAAAAAAATCACTGGAACACTATCCTGAATCAACGATTCATGTAATACCCATAGTCCAAATGTCTGTCTGCCCATAGCATCACACCATTTTGGAAACAAAGGCTTTTTCCTCCCTTTACTCCTCTGTGTGAGTGAGTACATCCAGACTGAAGATCATGTTTTTTGTTCTGCAGCTGCTGCTGCTTTGAGTTCAATCAATTTAGGCACTTCATTTCTTCTACTGTGTTGTCCATGGGTCCCACCAGTATTAACCCTGAGTGAAACATGCAAAGTGGGGCAAACATTTGTACTCTTTATAAGAACTTCCTGAAAATCCAGGCAGTGTCATTTGCTTCACCCTTTTCCATAGTCAATGGCTACTATACTCCCTGTGACAAAATTGTACTGAGGAACTGGCCAGGATGTCATCGCTCTCAGATTTTCTAAAGTGAAGAATCCCAATTTTGAAAAATAAGCCATTTACGAACTACTTTATGATCTGAACATATATTTGTAGGATAAAAGTGATTATCCCTTTATCCTGGAAAGAGTATGAGGAAATGGAAGCACAGTGTTGCAGGAGGAACCTCCACGGTCCCTCTATAATAAACTTCAAAGTATGTTAGAATTTACTTTCCATCCCTACACCCAGACACAAAGTCTATACATTCTGTCATTACACACATAAAATGAAAACACTTTCCAATCCAAAGCAGAAAAGGGCTTTGCTCCTTGTTCAGCAATTAAGAAGTTCAGTTATGGAAACATTTTGTGTTCTTCAATTTGAAAAGGACCTAGATCCTTCTGGTGCCTGATGTTATTAAATCCACATTAAAAGGACACAGCTTAGAGAAACTGTGAAGTCATGCATCTGAATGGAATAGACCATAATCCGTTTCTATCACATGTTGTGTTTTCCAAATTACAGCTCTTCATAGTTGTAGATTGAAGGTTGTATTTTTCTATTTAGCTAACAGAAAATAACTTCTACCGATTTTCCATCAGCGGTTCATAAATCACCATAAACAGAGAGCTTATCTAGAGGTTTGTGAATACATACTTTTTCAATTTAGTGCCCAAGAGAAAAACAATAAAACAAAACACTCAGTTTTGGTCTAAATTAAATGTTTCACATGACCCAAACTGTATAATTTCCTTTTTTTTCCCCCATCTCTTCAGTGACAATGTGCCATTTTGAAACTGAAGTATGAAAACATTTTGTTTTGAAACTATTAAATGCTTTATCCAGAAATGTACCACTTTCCACACTGAACTCTGTATTCCAAAACCATAGAGGAATTTATCAGGATGGATTCAGGGTCTTTATGAAGAGACAAGGTGCTTGCATTTCAGGAAATGACCATAAACTAAACAAGGAAGGTTCTGACTTGATAGAAATAAAATGTTTCTCATTAAAGGACAGTGAAGTGTTGGAAGTGCCCTATAAAGTTTGTGAAGTGTTGCTCCCTGGAGATTTTTTAATATCAAGCTGGAATAAGCCCCAAGGAACTGGGTAGAATTAAATGTTGACCCTACCTTAAAGTTGGACTAGAGGTCTCATGAAGTTCTTTATAACCTAAAATATTCTATGATTTTGTGCATTGGGCAGAAACAGGTAATTTTGACTCATCTCAATCTGTCTTGTTCAGGAAATACACTTATTCAGCCGTGGACATCGCATGTAAAGCTGGTCAGCCACTTCAGCTTGAAGTGTAACCAAGGACATCGTAATGAATTTGACTGTTGGTCTCAACACAGCAGAAGGTTTAATGTCAGAATTGTTAGGATTGAATTTGCTACTCTAATTTCCCTTTTGTTATGCAATTCTCATCTTAAGGAGTCTTCAGCAATATTTAGGTGAGAACTGGTTATATATAAACAGGGCTCACATTTTTCTTCTGGGAAAGGGATATTATTTTTAGATATTTGAACTGGAATAAGCTGAAGCTTAAACAGTGAATAGTCTTTTCTTGGATATGGTTAAAGATTGGAGTCACTCTTTTGATCTCAAGAACAATTATTCCTGTACTTGTTGCAATTAGAGTTGTAATTATTGTGAAGAACATTTTCTGACCCATTGTTCTTTCTTCACAGACTGATACTAATATAATTTGATGAACATTTTTGTGTTTTACAGCACAGAAATGAAGCTGTCTAGCTCCGTCTGGAGAAGAGCTGGCTCCAGGGACATCTCACTGTTGTCTTCCAGTACTTAGATATTTGGAAGAAAACCTTCAATCAAAGAGGCGTGAGGCCCTGGCACAGGTTACCCAGAGAAGCTGTGGCTGCCCCATCCCTGGAAGTATCTAAGGCCAGATTGGGCAGGGCTTGGAGCAACCTCGGGTAGCAGAAGATGTCCCTGCCTATGGCAGAAAGTTTGGAATGAGAGATGCCTTCCAGCCCAAGCCATTCTCTGACTCTATGATTCCATGGTTCTAAATGGACTTTTGGAACGGTCACTTTTGACATAAGCAACTTTGGTTACAGAGTCAAGAAATGAAGTTGCATAATGAACATTTGATAAAAAACATTCCCCAGTCAAAACGTGTAAGAATGGAGGCCTCAGGTTCCCCCTCAACTGAATCTTGAGAGGTACCAGCAGGTCCTGGATTGGTCCAATTACATGAGGCAACTACATCCTGATGGTTTCTTTCTCCTTCAGCTCTAACAACAATAAGTTGGGAAATTACAACATTTTCAACACTTTAATTCCACCGCTGAAAAAACAAAAACTGCAATTTTATAGAATTAATTCCATGCTGTGAGTGACTGAAATGGTTAATGGCTTAAACATTCTCAAGATCATCAGAGGACTTTTGTCTGTAGCAAACTGTGCGAAGGAGCAGGTGCTCATCTGCAACCGTGGAAAGCCTACTCCTCTGGTCAGTGCTGATTTGGATTCAACCATGACAATATGATGTCCCCTTTCTAAACTCCAAGCCCTACAGAGTGACCAGAGTGACTGAGAACCCTTTCCCACCTCTTGTGCATCCTCTGTGTGTTCTATATACTGAGTTCTTGTGCTTCATTGTGTGCTTAGACCATGGTGATTCATTGAGAAGGTACTAGGATCATCCTGAATATTTTGGTGCAAGTAAAAAAACCCAATAAAAACACAAGGAAGCCAAGGTCGGAGTCTTTAGGCAAAGGAGCCAGGGAAAACATGTAATCAGAGAGATGTTACAGGAGTAGTGAATTACTTTGCATTATTCGGATGCTTTTTCATTACTTCCTGCAGTGCAATATGACTGGATGAGTCATCACAGCAGCAAGGACTAAATTTAGGATATCTTTGAAGTAATGACTCTTCACTGCCTACACTAAATGGCCTCTGTTTTCTACCTAAAAGACTACTGCTTCAAACTGTGAAAGGACAGGGACTTTAACTTCTTGCCTAATACAGGGTCATCAAGGTGAAATCATGACATTTAGGAAATAACCATCAATTTGTGTCCTTTGGCAGTGTTCTTAGAATCCATACAGTATAAATCAGGAGTTATGGTGTTTTCCCATGCTCTGAAACAAATGCAGTAGCAGTCATGCTGCCTAATGTATTCCTGTAACTGTAAACTAATTATTATGGGCAATAATTGCAGTGATACGGCCAGTTACAGTTCTCATCACTGCACTTTCACTAGCTAGCATGCATTCATTAATGCTCCCAGTCATTGGCATAGCATATATGAACAACTGGAGATCTCAGGGGGATGCACACAAAATCCTACACACAGGCAAAAATTAAAATAATTTTCTTTTTCACTCTCCATCTATATGCTCACACACCCACTTTTGTGATGAGGGAGCCCAAAGTTGTATTTTAATGATGGGGAGTTATACCTGGCAGCCAAGTATCTGTGGAGCTGGAAAGACCAGAAAAATCTGTGAAGGAAAGCTGGCATTTGGCAAATTATGTCAGCCACTAAGAATCTTACAAGGCATATGATCAGAGTTCCCTGACTGTGAGCCAGTGATTCCTGAAAAAGACCAGCTGTCGGCCATGAAAAGGAGAGCGGCTCCTGGAATGGTGGCTGGGAGCTAAAAACTGCAGCAGTCTTGGGAGATGCAGACCTTGGAGCCTTGTATTTCTCCAGCACCTGCAGAACAGCTTCAAAGAGAAAGGGAGAAAAAATGAGGAAAGAGAAAACTAAAAGAATATTAAACAAGATTGTTAGGACTTGCCTGGGGCTTGGGGAACCTGAAATATCTTCCAGAATGGATCACTATGATAATGAAACTTTAGAACCCGATTAAAGTTCACAGCAGTGGGGAGAGGCAGCTCCATCAGCTCACAGCTGTGGCTGAGCCTGGGAGGAAGGAGAGCTCTGCCTTAAAATCCACCCAGGGAGAACACAATTTCGGGAACATCTGGCACACTGAAGAAATTTAAAGGGTCAGCTAGAGTGGTAAGTAGGGAACGCACCTGGCAAGACCCAAGTGGAATTAGGTTAAAGCACCATACACCATGTACCCAGATGCACTGCAGGTCCAGCCCCCTTCAGACTGGGGGTCCAGAGAACAGCTAAGAAGGAAAAAGAATTTTCAGGGCATGGCTGGGAGGAGACGGAGGCATCTAAATCCAGGTGACTTTTTTTGGTAAAAAAATATTTCACAGGAAATACTAAACAAGAAAGCCACAGAGTCACATTCTAATGATTTTAGTGAAAAATAAATTTTAAGGAAAGTAGGAAGAATGAAACTTAGAAAGTGATTATAAACTACATTTCCTGAGGAATATAAAAGGGTATGTCCCTTTGGAAAGTGAGTACACGAGGATAAAAGAAGTCCAGAGAGAAAGGGCATTCAGCCTTTCCTTCCTCTGGTTTTTTGTTTGGTTTGGATTTTTTTTTTTTTTTTTTTTTTTTATTGCATGTCAGAATCCTTTCAAGACTCCTGTCCTTTCGAGCAAGAACACAAAGAAGAACTGCAGGTAATGTGAACTGTTCGTGTGGGTTTCTAAGACATACTTAGAAGAATTCTCAGAAAACTGTAGACTCATAGAAATAGACGGCGTTCGGTCCTTACTGAATCCAGAGGCTTCATACTGACTGTTTGCTCTCCACATAAGGGCAATTCCAAACAAAAGACATGCAGAGAGGGGTGACCATGAGCATCCCTTCTGAAAAGAGGTACCAATAAGCATTTGTGTTTATGTATCAGGTCAGGCTGTTTAGAATGATTGTGGACACCATTAGGTCTCATTAAGTCCACAGCCTGGGTAACCAAGGACAAACTCTTGTGCTTGAAGATCTAAGCTGGAGATTCATTTTTGATGAGTGAAGAAAGTTAAATCCTAAAGTGAGATCCAGTAGGATGGTTTTCAACACCCTATTTTTTTGTGAATAGCCAAAGTTGGAGACCTGCCAAAAAAGCAGCCGTCACTCACGGATTTTAGTTCATTTGGAGCAAAGCTGAGTTGGTCCAGACAAGAATTTTCTTAGAAGTTTGGAAGAAAGTTTTGCTCTCCTGTTCTATAAACCCAGTCTAATGATGGATGGTGGCAAGGCAAACTGTTAGGAAAGGGAATTTTACCTACGAAAATACCCTCCCCCAGACTGCTGTAGGAACCTGGGCCTTAGGGCCTCTATTTTCCTCTCTCCACCCTACCTAGGAACTTTATACAGTTGAAAAGAAATCTAAACAATTTCGGGGAGGTTTGGCTGGGAATGCTGAGAGCTGGCAAGGCCCTGCTCCCTCCCTAGCTGCAGTCATTTATGATCATTAAAGCTAGTCTCTCTAGGAAAAAAAAAAAAAAAAGACAAAATGTGGAAGTGCATGAATCATACATTCCAAGCAGTAAAAACATAAAATTATAGAAGTTAGACTGTATGATTTTCCTGTCCCTCCCCCACTTCGCCTCCATTCTCTGACTTAAAATAGAAGAAAGCTGCAGAGAAGTGAGACCAAGGATTAAGTCAGTCAGGAAAGGAATCAGCAGAGCTGCTCTGAGATCTGTAGGCAAAGCAGTGAGCAGCAAAAGAAATAACTATACCAGCATGCAGGGAAAAAAAAAATAAAGGCAGATTAGAAGAGTCACAATGGATTTAGGAAATTTTATTTAGGATCCATTTTGTTTTTCTGACCGTGAAATAATATTAAGATCTCATATATACATTGCAAGAAAGAATTCCCCACTTTCCAGTCTAAACATACAAAACAGAAGGAAGTGGACAGGAAAAAGCCAAATAGTAACGACAGTTGTGGTTGTTCACTGTTTAGGCAACAGAACAGCCTGAAGCCCTACATAGGATGAAAATTCAATTTTGAGAATATCATGTCCTATTTATATGATAGATCACTGAATTGACCAGTGCAGTCTCCATGCACAAGTGCTCTAACTTCCCAGAGTTACACATCACCAAGAAAAGTGCACAAACCAATCCATTTGTCACATTTTCCTTTCTGGTTCTGTGTTATTCTAATTTGTGAATCAGTCAGTTGGGTTAAAATTGAGTTAAATTCAAGAGTAACCACAATTGCAGGGATGGCTCTTAGCTCTGTTTTAGCAATTTGTCATCGTGTTTTCTGGAGGACGTTTTCGCTACAGCTGATGACATTTAGGTCTGAAAGACTTTGCGAAATGAAACAAAACCAAGCACAGCCAACGCAGAAAAAAGGACAAGCAGTGTTTTGCTCATTTTACTTCCAACGTTTCTTTTCCCATTTGGAAAAATCCGCTCACCAATCTGACTGAAACCTTATCTCCAGCTGGCACAAGCCATCACGGATTCACTGACATGAATGGAGTTTACACCTGCTGTGGATCAAGCTCAATGACCAGAAACCTATGAAACCTTACACTAAGTAGAAAAGGGGGCAAAGTATTGCAGCCCCTGTCCCAGAGGGTGCACATATGTTCTCATAGAGTCAAGAAACATGAGTTTCCCCCCCGAGGAAAGTGGAGTAGGTTTGACAAAGCAATGCTGATGAAGAAAATCAAGAAGCTGCCAAAGCTGGAAAGAAGATGTGAAAAAGGAGTCGACACATTAATGATGGTTTTCTGTGTTTTCTTGTCACTTTCAGAACTCGGCACAAACCTCTCTGCTAATGGAGAATTTTCACTCGATTAGAAGGCTGATGATGTTCCTATCAGCTTTCCATTAAATCAAAATTACTTTGGAAGCTGATTTTGACTAAACCCCTAGGTCAGAAGTGACAATTAAAGAGGCTGATGAAGGGGGAAATTTTAGAGTCAGAGCAGCCTAATAAAGGAGAGAACATTTGAGTCTGTTGGCTTTCTACAAGTCCTAGTACAGCTCTGCTGCACGATCCTGAGATAGCTTCCACACCCTTCCTTGCCTTACTTTCATGATTCCACCTTTAATGCACACACATTGTAACTGTCCTCCTTTCCAGAATACTGTCTAATGAAAAGTAAAAAGCAAAACAACCCTGCCCATTCCTGCTCAAGAACTTTGAGATTTTAGATGAAAACCGGTGGGTTATTATGAAACATATAGCTTAAAACCTAACCTTAGGGTAACTGAGCTACCCTGAAGCTTTACATATATACTTCAAATTATCTGTTTAATGCTACTCTGCATAAAGAGTTTTGTTCAAAAATTTGGGTTTTTTTCCAAAGGCAGAGCAAAGTCTCAAGGAGATATCTGGGTAATCTGTAAACAAAGGATGTCCATGCCCAAAACAACAGTCAGCGCCTGAAATGTTATGACAAACTCAAGGTTCATTTTCCTGTTTTGGGCAGAAGAAAATATAAATGTTCAGTGACTCATCCCAAAATATGATGATAGCATACTGGGACAACTGCCTGTAGCATACCTACTTTGGGACTCCCAGAAGAGAATAATAACCAGCCCCAATGTTGACTGAAAGATGAAATCAGGAAGCTGATAAGAACTGGTGGTCAGTGTTCCATGGTGGAACTTTTAATACTTCACCCATTGAGACCTGAGAGTCTCTTGGAGGGTGAGGACACACGAGCAAGGAAGAAGTTTTGAGGACATCTGGAAACACAAGTTACAGCACGCAAAGGCACTTTTGTTACATTGCAGGATGCCTATATTGGCACCCCCTGAACATCCCTATCTCTGTCAAGTCTTATCTTTCTTTCACCGAAACACTGGGGATCAGGCCCAGCAGTGAGGATCATGAGATGATGTAAAGATGGGCATCATTAAATTGTGTTGACTGAAGAATAGAACTGTAGAATGGTTTAAAGGGAAATTAAAGATCATCTAGTTCCAGCCCTGCATGGTCAAAGAGGGAGGAACAGCTTGTGTGAAACAGCTAGGAGAGTTTGATGACGTGCGGAACAGGGAAAGGAACTAAGGTGTCAAAGAAAATTGACAAATAATGACAAATACATTAAAAAAACCAAAAAAACCAAAAAAACCAAACTATTAAATCAGTATTGCATTTCTTCCCCACTGATTCTACTTTCAGCTTTCTGCTGAAACCACCAGCCTTAGATTATTTGCTGACAAATAACTGCTAATTGCTGACAAGTAACTGCTGACAGGAGGATGAGGCAAAGGTCCCACCAGTTTTCTTGAGTAGAGTGCACTAGTGTGGCACATTTTTGACTCACCTACCAGCAGGGATGTATTTCACAAACCTGTGAGGCACTTTCGGTCTTTCAGCATTGTTTTGTTTTACAACTCTACAGCCCTGGTGAGAAAAAATAAAGTATTAGCCAGAACTGGAAAGGCTTATGTCAGACAAAATACCAGCCATCAGTAATTCTTTCTTTTTCAAAACAGCCCTTTGATGCCTCTTTGATCAGTGGCTAGTTAGTACTGTATGTCTTCCTCTGACAAAAAATTTCCTGTGCCAGTATTGTAGAGTGCTCTGATATGCACATTAAATCTATATTAGTGTATTAAATGTGTTAAACCACATGCAACTGTCAACTAATATGACATTTATCTCATGCACCTGATATACTGCCACCC
Organism: Parotia lawesii; assembly: GCA_003713295.1. Taxonomy (NCBI): domain Eukaryota; kingdom Metazoa; phylum Chordata; class Aves; order Passeriformes; family Paradisaeidae; genus Parotia; species Parotia lawesii. Next base: position 263,806 of record RAHM01000381.1, on the reverse strand, counting down.
ACATCTTCAGCAGAATCTCAATTTTGTTATACTTGAAGTATGGGAAAATAATGTGTATTTGATACAAGGCATTACCAAAATTCTTACATTCTATGTACATTTAACTGGAGTTGGACGTACCAGAGGTGCTGTGATTGCATTCAGGATGATCAGCTGAGTTTCCTGGGATTCTAATGTGGATCTTCTGTGGGTCTTCGACACCTTCTGCTTGGATCTGAGGCTACACACTCCAGCCTCAAAGCACAGATTTATTGAGAGACAAGGGCATAGCTATGGAAAACTCCACTTCTGGAGACATAACACTACAGCAGGTAGCCTAAAGTGTTTCTGTCTAATGCATCGAAGGGATATCGTTGTACACAACTGCACTTGCCAAATTATGTGGCTTAATTAATAGAAATCTGAGTACAGACATCATGGAAGTTATTCAAAGTAGCACTAAAATGAACTGACAACCAAAAGCGAAATAAGAACTAATTTCTGTAACTGGATTAGTTTGATTTGAGCCGTGACAAAATTGAGTTTTACAGAACCATATCGAAGGATTAGGCAGGTAGTGCTGGACATCAAGATACAGTTTGGGAAGACCTTTAGCTGATGAAGGATGTGGCCTAAGGGAAAGAACAGATGAGTTCTAATACCTTTATCCTGTAGGGTTAACAGGCATTTTTTTCACCCACTTAAGGACAATTATGTTATCACTTGTTGTAAGTCACCTTGAAATAAACTTTTGAAATATGCTGTAAAAAATCTTAGATGAGAATTACTACAGGTTTTATAGACTACAGATCATGTGAATACCAGCTGAATATAGATCACTCTGTAAACTTCAGGACAGCATCTCTTCAGGATTTCTCTATCCACTCTGTATCAGGTAGAAATTCAGTGGCACTACACTAACAAAGAAGTCATAGAAGGATTTCAGTTGATAAGGACCTTAAAGACTATCTTATTCCAACCCCTCTGCCATGGCCGGGGACAGCTTCCACTAGATCAGGTGCCTTGGGCCCCATACCACCTTCCTGCATGTTTCAGCGCCAGGAAAATTACGGGAAGACCTAAGAGCAGGAATGTCTGCTTACAAATGCCACTTATATAACATTGTTTTATCACCCTGCATAGGTTAGAGGGCATTGCAGAAGTAAAACATTTTCCCAGATTGAAATAGAAAATTCAGCCATTAATATTTTGAATCAAAACCCAAAATTTACTGTAGCCTGAAAAGAGTGAGTTTTCCTGGCATTTTTCTTACAGTAGCAAAGGGACATGAATCACAACTGCTGAATAAGTAGTGGGAAGACATGTTCACTGGGATGGTGCCAGTGGATAGTTTCAGCCTGTCTCTGCTGACAACCATGGCATAGACTCTCCATGCACAAAATCTGGGTACTCCCATCCCTAGACAAAAAAAAAAAAAAAAAAAAAAAATTAAAGGCTAGAGAAGCACTGAAAAAGCTTTGGAAATGTGACACAGCTCTTTTCACTCTCTCTCTCTCTGCTTTCAGAGGAACCTTGGTAATACATCTCTCCTTGGCTTTTACAACAGAACTGCCTTCCAGTTTGAGAGGTGGTACCAAGGGTCAAACTGCCAGTCCTGTGACACATTGCATGATTTATGCACAGTCCAGCTTACAGTCACCAGCCCTTCCCACAACCCTCACCTGTGCGAGGAGTTCCTCTGAGGGTATTAGAATTTGCAGGGGGCCCTATCATAGCTCCAAAGTCTATTTTGTGGTTTTTGGGCTTTGGAAATACCCAGCAAAGGAAGGGAGCAACAAGAGGACTTCTGCTTGTGAAGTGCTACAACTCCATTTAACAGTAGCCATATTTCAGAGTGTTTCTTTGTAAATGTCACTTTTTTGGTCACCCAGCTAATTGTGGCATGATGGAGGTGGGGAGCAGAGTTTCCTCAAGGCTGTGTAGAGTGGATGCCATCATTACCTAAACACAGTTAGGGGAGTTTTACTCATGCATGACACCACCAGGCTTTTGTTTGCTAAGAAAAAGTTTTCCTGGCCCAGTCTGGACCCCATAACTCCTAAATTTCAATATGAAAAAAGAGCTCCAACTCAATTTCTCCACGCAGTGATCTCAAAACTTCTAAAGCATTTTCCAAATGACAGCAACTTCACAATGTGCCATTAATCACTGTTGACAAGTTCTCCTGAACAGCCCCGATTGATCCTGATGTTGTCAAACTTTCTTTTTCTTTTGACATCTTTCTGATTGGCATCTCTGTTTAGTGCTTTTGTGACCTTTCTGCTGTATTGATCCACACAAATCACAGGGAAGTGAGCAGTTTCATGAAGGGGGAAAGTTGATAAGAACAGGTCAAATGGTTACTGAGACCTCCACACACCTTCATTTTAATGATTGATTAGTGGGAGAGCAAAGCAAGAGCCAAGGACATCAAAATTAGGAAGTGATAAGGTCTCTATAAAGAGATTCTTATGGTCTCCTTTTATGGTTCCTATTGAAGCCTCTTATCTTGGAGGATTGATTAGCAATGTGAACAGACTCCTGTTGCACTCCGAGATAATTTGTAACAACAAGTTTATTGAGAAATTTGGCAGAGTTTGGTGGTGCTGGTTCTGCGGAGGCAGGTCTTGGCATCAGGAACTGCCCTTCCCCCTTTCACAGTTTGGGTGGAAAGGAGGTGAGAGTCTCCACTGTAAGGGAAAATGATAGCTCCATAGTTTTGGGATCAGGACTGCGTGTAGCTGCACACCTTCAAGGGATCTCACAACACACCACAGCACAATTGATGGGCGGGGAATTGTCTCCAGCACAAAACTTCCTATGATCCAGACATGCACAAACACAGAGTAAAAACACACAACACAGCAAATAGACAGCAAACACACAGCAAAATCCTCAGATGGATTGATAATGTCCACCACCAACACACGGATTGGAATGTGGGAGTACAGAACAGGGTGATCCAGGGAGAGGGCTGGATGCAGCTGAATGCACAAAATCCCCAAACAAAAGAAAATACTCCACAGAGTCATCTGTCACAGCACAGAAAATCTTGCTTTATTCTATTTTCCTCCTTTTCTCCTCATGCATCACTCCTAAAGACTTGCTGTTCAGGGGGATATGTTAAACAGGGAGAACAGGCTAGCTGAGAAAATAATTTGCAGGCTGGGCATCTGAACACTAAATTTTTAACCATCCTTTCACTTCAAAGCCCCGTGAATTTAATATGGAGAACATGTATGTAAATGTGCATTTGAGTGTGTCCCTTTCCTGAAAAGCAAAATATTTTATAAGTGTATTTTTTTTTTTCAGAAATGGCCATGGCTGTTAGTTTCTATGATAAACCTGTTGCTGATATTGAATATTTTGAATTCTGTTGTAGAGACAACAACATTGGTTTATAATGAGAATAAATACAGGTTCAGTGCAAGGACATACAGTACTTAGAAAAGTAATTTGCCTCTTTCAGAAAGGGAAGGATATGTTTTCTTTAATCCATCTTAGCCTTGTTTAGTGTCTAACACTGATCAATACTTTCAGAGTGTGGTAATGGTCCGTATTTAGACATCAAGCAAGTTAGCTGTACTGTATTTTGTATAGAGATGGCTGTTTCTTAATTTTTTTTTTTCCCCCCACTGCACAGTTTCAATAAACCAAACTATTATCTCATGGGAAGCCCTGCAAATTCTGAGGAAAACAAAAATTAAGACTACCAAAAAGGAACATTTTGTTCATGTAATATCTTCCACCCTAGCAGTACTTCTTCTTGTCAGATGCAAATATTAATTTTAAATTTTGTCACCAAAGTCCAATCAAAACATAATAAAATATACCTCAATAAGAATGTAATTTAAATCATCACAGAACTGCAGAAATGGTTGCATTTACTCAGAAAATGTTTTCAGCAGGAAATATGCTGATGCTTTTTAGAGCATGTCCTTTAATTTGATTTTTGGGGAGAATGTCTGTGTCATTGATCCTCTTAGAGTGGTAAAGTTACAACTTGGAAATCTCAGTGATGGCAGGAAAGCCCATCCTTGCTTTCTCTTCCTACAATGACATCTTAAACCAGTATTGCTTTTACTTCTTTTCTTGCACAGATATAAGACCTGCAATTGTCACCCTTACACTCTGAGGTGTTTGTGAGGGACCCACTTCTCCACCTAAGGTGTGTGCACACAGACTATAAATTTATTGGACTATTCTGGTTTGTGTTTTTCAGTATGCCCAGTGGGGTTTAACAATATGAGATGACATTTGTGACACAACCCAATGTCCTGGGGCAGAACAAGTTCCAGAGTCAGAAGAGTGCAGTGGTTTACTAAAGATTTATAGCCTGAGTTTTAAAGAGTAGTAAAGAGCAATGTAATAATATGTGGCACTTGGAAGCCTGGAAGCAAAACTTGCCCTGATGTCTGTACTAACAATCCTAAATATGTTCTGCTATCAAGTAAGGCAGTTAATAATCTGTATCATAGCTAAAGAAGTTTGGGAGTTTTCTTCTTTCCTATTTTTATTCATTTAATATTCCATTTTACCAGTTCTTTTGATAACAAACATATTTATCTTGTTTTAGATTTTGGGTAGCACCCTTCTGCCCAAGGAAAATTCAAGGCAAGGCATTTTGGTGCAGCACCAAGAGAAGTGACAGACATCTCCAGTGACCTGCAAGATCACAACATATCTGAGTATCCCAGGTGCAATGCAGAGTTGGGTTGTTTCTAGTTCTGGTTTAACAAAGGGATCCACTCATTCAAGTATATGGATTTCACTGACATTTTATGCAATGACAGCTCTTAAATATTCTTCTGCTTAATTGCTCTGAGAAGTCTGTTTTGGTACTAATCATTTAAATGCACCACGCAAGTCTCCTGTAATAGTAGATTCTGCTTTTCTTTCTAAATTTTGTGGTAACACCTATATTTTACTGCTTATGCATGAAAAATGCACAAGGACTTCAGTGTTTATATAGAATTACCAGCTGCTTGGGTTTTTTACCTGAAAGTATTTTTTTAAAATGAAACAGCTCAAATTAGTAATAAACATAATGCTTTGTGAGAAGCAGAACAAACAAAATTTCATTGCCTTTTTTGCCATTTTGTTGACCTGTGAAGGCCATTCATCATTTCAGTTATTAGCTATAACATACCTTTTTTTTTCCCCTTTTGATGAGAATTAGTTTATATTCAAACCAAAAAGACTCATTGCAAGATATACAGTATTATCTGTGTTAAAATAGACAAGACTTTGGAATATACTGCACTGTGAGAACTTATTGAGATGAAACCATACTAGTTCAGAAAGATTCCATTTTAGGATTTTGAGTTTTAGGAATGAATAAACAGTCAGATAGCCTAGAAATGAACAAGAGTAATCGCTGAACCTGAAGAGGGCTCTGGAAAGCTCTGAAATATTTGTGTGCCTACAAACTGGCTCGTTTTTTCATGACTATATTAATTACTCCAGTTAAATCTTGTGAAGATGGGCCATATTTTCAGCAGGTTCTACACTCCCAGGATCCAGGGTTCAGGGTTGAACCCGGGCAGGCTCAGGAAGGGTTAAACAATGGTTGTAACCCAGGCAGTGGCACTGGAGCTGGGCTAAGGAGAAGTTTAGAGGTTTCCTCCCTTGGGTTTTTTGCTTACACAACATTAGTGTAAAACGCTGAAACCCAACAGGGATTGCATCATGCCAGAGCTCTTCCCTGTGTGCCGAGGATAAGGAGTATGTTGTCCAAGGAGGTCCCAGAATGCCTTTTAAACCCCTTTTAGTACTGAGAAAAGCCTTGAGAATTTTGGAAGATCTTCCAGCTCTATGAGAATCCTTAAGGTTGGAAAAGGCCTCCAAGACCACCAAATCCAAGTTTTGACCAAACACCACCATGTCAACCAGACCATGGCACTGAGTGGAACATCCAGCTTTTTCTTGAGCACCTTCAGGGATGGTGACTCTACCACCTCCCTGGGCAGCCCGTTCCAATCCTTAGCAACCATTTCTGTCAACATATTCTTCCCAACAACCAACTTAAAGCTCCCCTGGCACAGCTTCAGACTGCGTCCTCTCCTCCTGTTCCTGTTCCCTGGGACCAGAGCACAACCTCCCCCAGCTGCCCCCTCCTGTCAGGGAGTTGTGCAGAGCCAGAAGGTCCCCCCTGAGCCTCCTTTTCTCCAGGCTGAGCTCCACCAGCTCCCTCAGCCACTCCTCATCAGACTTACTCTCTAAACCCTTCCCCATCCCCTGGGTTTTTAAATGAGCTTTTCTGGGCTGTTATGAGAAGGTCAAAGAACAAGAAAGTTCAAATGTTTTTAAGTAAGGAAGATGCAGAGGAGACAGGGAGTAGAATCTTTCAAGCTCTAAATAGTGAAATATCGGCCTCAGTCAGGGGATCTGTAAATCTCCATCATTACTTGTCTCAGTGGGGTGTGGAGGGAGAGGAACTGCCGAGGCTGTGCACCCTCTCTTGCCTTCTAAATTCTGAACTCTTTGGGGCCAAGCCTAATGGGATTCAGGATCTGCAGAACACTATCTTAAACACTATTGATATTTCTAAGAAATATTTTTGATTCAGAACCCTCATAATTTCTTTGATTTGGGTTCCCCTATGTTCAGAATATATGCTAAAGCCAGGCAAATGACGTTAGGCTCTTCTGCATGTTTTCAGTGTATTGTAAAAATTCAGAGGGTTCAGTAATCATCTCTTCTCTTACATTCTGTCTACATAAATCAGTCCCCTGTGCTATGTTTGGAGAAAAGAATCAGTCTTCAGACTAACTCATTTTCTCCAAGCACAATTATAGAGTTTTGTTCGTCTTCAAAACATCTGAATTTGATTTTCCCTCATTAGATGGGAAAGTTTCTTGAAATTATTTAAACTCAGTACAACAATATGACTCTTCCACTCCTCTCTGCCATCAAAGCAGGAATGAAGATGTTAGTTTGGGGAGCAATCAGGCAATCTAAATTATTCAGATCTGAAAGTTTTAAGTTAGAACAGTTTTTCAAATTCATTTGTACTTGGAATACAACAGTCTCAACCCATGTCTATCTAATGAAGCTCCTGCTGAAAATCTCAGCTGGAAATTCAGGGAATCAAGTCTATCCATCATCTCAAAGTCATGATTATTTCATAAGAAACACTCGGTGTTCAGTCAAGTCTTTAACTCATCATCCGAGTTACCATAGTTTAACCATACAGGCATCTTTTAGAAGAACTCATGCTGAACATTACTTGATGAAGATAAATCTCATTAGCAGAACAAACAGTACAAAAGTCTGTCCTGACACCACAATAAGGTATCCTTAAATATTCATAAAGGATACAGGTGCAGATCTCTCATCACATATTGGAGCATATCCAAAGCCTCTAGGAAGAATATTAATAACTCCTTCTCTTGCATTTCTGTTGGAGGAATAGCTCAATTAGTCTCAGTCTGCCGTCTTTCCCTTATCTATTATACATTTGAGTGGTTAGACTTTGCTCCTGGAAGTGCACATGGAAAGATATGCATTAACAAGGTAAGGGTGCACAGGAGAGCACATGGGCACACTATGCCAAACTTCTTGGGCTGAGGAAGACCTCTGTCCACCTGTCTGTTCATGTAGTCTCTTTGCTCTTCTGCCCTTTCCCCACATTGCTTTGCACACCAAGAACAGTCAAAGAGCTTCTTGTGGTATATTCTATGGGCGGGATGAAAGGAAAACTTAATACAAAGAAGGATTAAAGGGGTTAAAGGAAGGGGAGACCTGAAATGGAGAGACAGGATGTTGGTGAAGAGTGCAAGCAATACGTGAGACTGCAGCTCCAGGGAAGAAAACGGAGGTGGGAAGGGAGAAATGGTTGAATGTGACAGGAGGCGCAGAGAGAGGTCACTTCTTTTGGAACTGTGCCCTGAAAAATTGTATTTATTGTAGTATATCTGTGAGTCTGTAAAAAAATAAGCCATCTTCTAGCCTTTTGCCTTTTGATTTCCATTTCTACTGAGTCATGAAGGAGACTTGGATGATTAACGATGTGGAATCATAATTTGTGGTATATGCACATTCCCAAAAACCTTCTAGAGTTCAGTGAACAGGTCAATTAATGACACCTATCACCCCTTAAAAGTGGGTTAATCATCTATGGGGGATAACACTCTACATCTTTCAAACTGTAATTACATAACGGCATGCTCTAACAAGGTTCATTTTCTGTCATGCCATCCACCACAAATGTATTCCATGTGATGTATAACATGATTAGACTTTTGAAAATCTTATAGACTACCATTATCTCCTAGGATACATATTAAAAAAGAGACTAGAACACATGTAAAAATATCTAAAGAATGTCATTTAAGCTGGCCAGATATATTCAGTTAATAAATGATGGCTTAAGTTAGAAAATAATCATTATAGCTGTCAGTAAAGGTTTATTGAGTTCTGCATTAAAATAGTGTAGAATTTCCTAGGCAGAAAAATTACATCTTCCTTTCAGCTTGGGGAAAAAGAAAAAAAAAAAAAACAAACCAAAAAACGACCAAAACTTCACAACTTTGTGGTGTGCAGAAATAACACTACGAAACYCCTTCTCCAAAAAAAAAAAATGAGACTATTCAACTGAGGCTACAGAAAAAATTTACCACCATCTGTTATCAGTATAGAGCATACAATATAAGCAAGGAATTCTGTTTCTAGGCAGAAGGAAGGGTACCATGTACTGCAATAAAAAAATCACTATACTCACTGGGACTGAATATTCTCTATATTCTAAATATTCTGTTTGAGGTAGCTCTGGTATGAGGCTAGGGGTGTGCCTTGAGTCATCTCTCACTCCTCTTCAGAAAATACATTGCTAGGAAGCAAAGCAGTCTCAAATGATACTGAGACTGCTTGCATGGGGGATTGAGCCTTATTTGTGCTCTATTCTAGCAATTTCTCAGTCACAGCACTGGACTGACTATGTGAATTTATGATTTATGACTCAGTGTGGCTTGGCTTTAAGTTTGTGTTTCTCTACAGAACAACGTTGAAGCAGGAATATCACCATCAACTCCTTTACCAAGGCTCTTGAATTAGAGACAGGCCCAACTCTCTTAATTATTAATCTAGAGCTCTTCTAGGTAGACAATTCTTTAATCCCAGCAAGTGTGCTTTCCATTCTAAAGTACTTTATGGATTGAAAAGTCTTAGAATCTCCTTGTAGCACTAACATCTTAAATGTGTTTCTTCACCCCATGACTGTTACAGGTAAAATGCTCTCTTTTTTTTGGGACATAAACCAGAAAATCTTTTCCCTCAAAGGAGCATGCCTTAACCTTTAGGCTTCTTCTGGACCAAGAATTTCAATTTTGATGGGTGGAAAACACCTGCTCAGAACAGTAAACAGATGCCAGGGACATCTATCTCCAAGAGCAGGCTGGATATGGGCAGAAGTGGGGACTGAGTCCGGGATTTACCCCTTCTCAGTTTGAGAGTCTCTAACTCACGAGCTGTTCTGTTCCCTTCTCCCCTACCTGCTTTGAAAGGGAAGACAGGTATCTTGTTCAAATGTTTGAAGGAAAGATCAGACATCTCCCTGTAGAAGAACACTCTGAACCAGCTTCCCTGTGAGCAGAAGTGTCTCCTTCAAATACAGAGGAAAACATCTGAGAGAGAGAGAGATTGAGACTTGTTACCTGCTCAGTGTGTAGAAACACCATTGGGAAACTCTTTGGCACTCTTTGTTCATCTTGCTGGCTGACTTAAATCTCCTTCTGAAGTGTCTTAACTCTCCTTCTTCCCTGTATATTGAACGCTGGGACCTTATTCTATGATACAAATCCTGGTCTGCATAAAATTAAATCTGGCACTGTAATATTCAGGGGCAGGAGGAGGACAGGAGGCAATTGAAGGAAAATTTGACTTTCATAGTTCCCTTCTAATATTTTCTTATCTCCCAGTGCATGTACTTTACTATACTAACACCAACCATGTAAGTAAGCACAATCAGTAATGAGGTTTTACTTTAAAAGCACAGATGAAATACATCCATGGAATCCTAGAATGGTTTGGGTGGGAGGGATGACCTCCAAGACAATGTATTTCCAATCCCCTGCCATAAGCAGGGACACCTTCCACTAGAACAGGTTGCTCCAAGTCCTGTCCAGCCTGGGCTTGAACACTTCCAGGGTTGGGATTGTGGGTGGAGATGAGAAGTGGATCACAGCCTCTGCGGCTAAGGAGTGATTACAGGAAAGTTTAGTCCCCTTGGACCTGTGCCATATCTACAAATCCATAAAAAACATCTTGGGCAGATATTTTAAGTCATCTAAAATGGTCCTGGACAAAACAGGAAGAGAGTTGAGCTTCAGGTCATCTCCATTGATAGTAATGGCACCCATTTCCTAGGTCACATGTGGCAAATATGTTAAATTTGACACTTAATACGGACATAAATGCAAATTCAGCTGACTTGACCGAGAAACGGAAAATACATGGCACAATAGGAGCTAAACTCCGTCCACAAGTGATGTAAATCACTGGAAAGGAAGGTTCCTGCCTTGCCACCACCATCTACCTGTAGCAAAAAATGTGTGGTTCTTCAATTAATAACTCATACTATTTCACTGGCGATGTTATCAGACCAGACATAAGAAGAAACTTTTTATGATGAGGGAGGGGAAGCACTGGCACAGGTTGCTTGGAGAGGTGGTGGATGACCCATCCCTTGAAATATTTAGCGTCAGGTTGGATGGGGCTCTGAGAAAACTGGCCTAGCTGAAGGTGCCCATTTTCATAGCAGGAGTTTGGTGTAGATGGCCTTTACAAGTCCTTTCCAACCCAAATCATTCTATGATTTTATCATTTAATCTTAAGATCATAATAAAGAGGGTAGTTAAAATGCTAATATAACAACAATAAGGAACGGTGGATGACATTGTTAAAATTCAAGGAAGATTGTTTTGTAGCAACTCAAAATGCAACACTTAAATGGAAAAATTTATTTTTTTTGTTAGGCTGCTTGTGTAAGTAATTACTTATTGTTGAAGAAATAATACCTGATCACAAAACGATGTTATAATGGACCAGACTTTGGTGTGTACCTTCTCGGGGATAATTACCCAAGAAAATATTTATGCTCTGAGTTCCCGCGGAACCCAGTAATTCACATATTTGAGGAATATTCTTGGATCAGATCACAGTCTAAAACTTTGGATAGAATATGAGAGTAAAAAAGAAAAAGTCTATCATCTTTACGCTGGAGAGTGCAGCGGTTTCCATAATAATTGGACTACCACTACCCACTTAGTGGGAATGGTAATATTTTTTGCTGGTATGGAAATCAAAATGAGCCATGCTGAGAAGTGAGGCATCTTCATCTGTCAGAATCACACTTACACCGAGCATTTTGGTGTGATCTTCAGTGCAACAATTGAGTGAATTGCACACCTGCACTACCTGGAAGCATTTTAAGTGCAGGTCAGCACTGAGTGCACAGCAAACACCCACCCTGCAAGGGATCCTAAGAGGTAAATAGACTGGATCAAGTAGGCTGAATCCAAGCTGCTGAGCAGCTTGCTTTGACATGCAGGGTCCTTCACTGTGAAAAGAAGATTCCTATTGAAATTGTTGACGGTTTTCAAGTATCTCTAGTGCCTCTCTGCTCAGGGAGGGTGCTTAACCTTTGCATTTCTGTGACATCTCAAGAAGAAAGACTCTGAAACTGGAAGGAGGGATCAGAACAGACAATAAGCCACTTATGTCAGTAAAAATGGCTGAGTAGAAGAGAGGGAAAAATTGTGCTCTTTGGGGGAAAACTGAACCAAACAAAAAGAACGTGAGCATATGGCCCCAAATCTGTGAGTATGCACATATTCCTATCTCTGCACTAGCACATGGTCTTATTAGCACCCAAGGATGCTGCTGATACACAGCACCTTTGCAGATCTGGGTCTAGTTTGTAATATTATGATATGCCTAAGGCCAGAGCCCATCAGCTAAAAAAACATGTCTCTTTTTTTTTGTTTGTTTTTCTTTATAGAGGTTTAAATTGGTCCATTTGTTTCTTGTAATGTTCCATTTGCACCTTATAATTTGCACCTTAGTATTTGGTCCAGAATGGAAAACTGAAACTTTGTGATCTCAAATATCTATTGATTTTAATTTACTTTATGTTTATATGCATACTTTCAATCTCTCTCAAAGGAATAAACTCCCAGTGTTCTTTGGGAATATTTTTTTTCCTCTGATATTTTTCTACTGGAAGTTGTATTAGGTGAAAAAAACTAGGTCTTGCACTGTGAACACAGGTGATAAAAAAATGGATATATATATACATGCACACGCACACACATTCATGCATGTCTGGGCAATACCCAAAATTAGCTTTTGAACTCACAAGCAGCTTCTGGCTGCACCTGGTTGTAGATTTTGATAACATCTAGGCAAAATAGAAGTGGCACTTCTTGAATCCTCCAGTATATAAAGAGACACGAGACAGATCCACCAGTCTGGAGTCTGTTCATGTGATGTACTTCTTCACACAGACTGGAAAACTGGGGACTGCATGTTTGGGAAGAAGATTGCCAAAAATTAAAGGGGTGCCAAAAATTAAAATAAAACAGAAATACATAATTAAAAAAAAAAAAAAAAGGGAAAAAGGGAGTGTTCCTGGAAGTAAAAAAAGGAAAAGTTCCTGGTGGAAGCAAAGATCCAGGAAGCAAGCAAGTGAGCACGTGAGATAATCTATTCGTGTCAAACTCACTGCTCTCTGGTTCTTACATTAACTCTGGGGTCCAGATTCTTTGTGGGCTGTCACTCATCCCATCTCATCCATGGCAGGAGGGAGACCATGATCCTAGCTGTGATCCCTTGGTAATCAGACAGACAAACCCTACCAAAGCAGTGCTTAACAGCTGTGGGGTTAATGAAAATGACACAGCTGGGGAATCAATGGGTAGGTGGGAAGAATTTAATTGTCAAGAAACATGTGATCTGATAGATTAGTAGCTGTGGAGGTCAGGAAATGTGTGACACGGATGAGCTGGGGAAGAATCTGGAGCACAAGTCTGATGAGGAGCAGCTGAGGGAGCTGGGAAAGGGGCTCAGGCTGGAGAAAAGGAGGCTCAGGGGGGACCTTGTGGCTCTGCACAACTCCCTGACAGGAGGGGCAGCCGGGGGGGGGGAGCTGGGGTGGATCGGGCTCTGCTCCTAAGTAACAAGTAATAGGACAAGAGGAAAATGGCCTCAAGCTGCTCCAGAGGATAGAGGTTTAGACTGGATATTAGGGAAAATTTCTTCATGGAAAGGGTTTTCCAGACCTGGCACACCTGCCCAGAGCAGTGGTGGAGTCCCCATGCCTGGAGGGATCTAAAATCTGTGTGGATGTGGCACCTGGGGACATGGGTTAGAGATGGGCAGTGGTGGGTTAATGGTTGGGCTCAATGGTCTTAAAGGGCTTTTCCAACCTAAATGATTCTATGATTCTATGACTAAAGGGGGATTCAGGGCTTCCTTTTTTGCTATACTTCCACAGCATGGTTTTGTAAATACCCAGCGAAGGGACAGAAGTGCAGCAGTGATGCAGAAGTGACAGAAGTGCAGAGACACTAATCAGTGTCTCTGATTAGATCCCCTCCACACTCCCCAAAAAAATCCACATGGTAAACTTATACAACAGTTGAACACAACCTGAGTTGACCTAAAGCCCTGATAGATTTTACTAATGACAAACTGATTCTTTCTACAGTCAGTGGTGCTGTGGGGCAAACTGACCTTCAGAGGACTTGCAGCCTTGCCTGCAGATGCTGCAAGACAACCAGCTTGCAGTGAGACGCCGGCTGAAAGGCAGCTAAAGCAGGCACAGGCCTCGTGCGTGTCCTCTGATAAATCTGAGGAAGTTTGCTAAAAAGTAACAGTGGTAGTTCACACGTCTAAAAAGTTGGCAGACAAACATTGGGTTGAAAATTAGGCCAGGTACATGACCAGCAGAGCCTCTTGACAACTAGGAGGAAAAAAAAAAATATTTCTATACCTACAATTGGGTTTTTATGTGACATCCACCCCACGATTCCAATGGTTACACAGAATTATTTATCTTTTCCTTTACTCCTCTGTTCCTCACTGTTTAATGTGACACCATATTGATTAGATTTCCAGAGCATACCACTCCAGACGTATTTATATGGCTGTTTCAAATGATTTACAATAACTAATCTTGTAACACAAATATAATTTTGGAAATATAATACCAGTCAATAGCAGTAAATTTTCTGCTAATGGCCAGGACTCTGTGTGCCATGGGAATAAGTTGCCTCTAACAACTTATCCCCTGAATGCTGTATCTTCAAGTTAATGTAAGCTGGCATGGGACCAAATTTCAGTGCTCAGTGGAGCTCTACAGAGTTATCTCAGCTGAACTTCTATATGTCCTAATTATCCTGATAGTAAAGCTGGATAGAGCACCCTGCAAAATGGCAAACTGGTCTGAAGCTTGTCATGGTGCAGGAAACCCAGGTTCCTGCTTTCCCTCTTGCCAGGGAATTCCTCCTGCCTGCAGAAACATTTTGGATCAACAAGGGTTATTTATTTCTCTAAAACATAGGCCTTCCAACAGGAGAGGAGGAGATGAGTTTGTTTTATTCCAATGTAAACATACATTTTCCAGAAAGCTTTGAAATTTTGTAAGAAGGGTAATACCTCTATTAGTATTATGCTGTTCTAATTCTTCCCTTACCTAGACACAGAACAGGCAGTAACAATTTTAGCTTTGCAAAAGACTTCTCAGAAGAAAAACGTATTACAGATTCAGGATTATCCAAGTTAGTGGAGGAATTTCAGACTAGAATCTGGAATAACACATATATCCAGTGCTTTTATTAAGAAGTGATTCTCCCTTTGCGGACACTGGCGTAAAAAGGAGTAATTTCATAAGTTAATTGTTAAGGTTTTATCTATGAAACCAGCATGATGAAAAGAAGACATTATTTCTACGTGAAGAGCAGCTAACTTGTAAATATCAAGGCAATTACTTTTTTTTTCTGCATAAAATTGCAATTTCTTGTTTGCAAAATTCACAAGAATGAATGAAGTCTAAACAAATGAAGTCTACAAGTCCGTCAGAAGAGCAAGGGATCAAAGCTTTGTTTTGTAGGCTGGTCATTTCTCTAACACAAGAAAGAAGTTACAAACAACCCTTCAGTGCTAATAGAATGGAGTGTCTTTATCTCCAGCTCTATTTGTGGATCTATTTCTGGACTCTGTACATTCTTTAGGAGCTGTAGAAAGGGCATCTTTGTTTTCCATGTTGAGGAGAGCCTCTGCATTTTGTAAGGTGTTTTGGTTACCTAAAAGGTTTTTTGCATAAAAGACAAACCGCTCAGACATCAGCCTGAAGTGTTTGCAGAGTTTCAAAGCCGTGGTTCAAGAGGCTTTGACTCCACAAACGTAGCATGTGTATGCTGTATACAGATCTGACGAAATCCCAAGTTTCTGCAGAAAAATTGCACCAAGACTAAATCCATGTAAAGCAGCAGAGAAACATCCTCTCAAAAACATCTTCCTCTTCTTATCATAAGCTTTTCCATCCTGAACTGGTTAACCCAGTTAACCAGTTTGTTAATATTGATAACTATCAGCTCTGGCTTAAAGTTCCAAATTCATTTTTTGCGGTCACTGGGTTAAAGGACTGGATGCATTCAGTAACCAATAACAACTTGATGAAGTCTAAAAGGTTATCTGAGTATCTTAAACACAGTACTGCATTCCTTGAAAAGATTTGAAATTAGGAAGTGTCAGAGTCTCATAAGAATGTAAAAAATGAAGAAATTTTTGAGATTTGTAATGTATACAGAGTAGTTAAATAAACCATCCAAATATTCAGGGTGTGAAATCCCTAATCTCTAATTTAAGATCAGATTTTAGATCAGATCCCCCCAAGGGAAAATAAAAATATTTATCTTCTCTTTCTGATTTAAATTTTAAAAATTCTATTTCAACAAATGCATTGTATAGCCAGAACAAATATAATTTTTCAGAGGGAAATGTGGAGGCAAAAAGAATGCAAAAATATTCAAAGATAAACATTCCAAAATGCAAATAAAATTCAAGCAATGTGGAATATCAAATATAATGTGGGTAGCAAATATCTCAAAGTAGTGAACATTTTTTAGACGTAGCTTCATTTATTTGTAAAGCAAATTCATTTTAGGACAGCACTAAAGAGGGTGTGCCCACACAGAGGCGCACATGTGCATGTTGAGAAATGAAGATTTCAGAAGCAATTCATGAAGGAGTTGAGAAGATCTGTTGTGCTCCCAGAAGATGTTGAACCCAATCTGTTCTTTAAAACAGCTGCAGCCAGTGACCAGAACACTCCCTTAACCACTAGTGGATAGTGTATGGCTTTCAGGAATTTGCACACAAATCATAATGATCTGAACAGGCTTACCTGATTTTGTAGAGTTTATTCACAGGTGAAAGACCTGATGATATCGAACAAGGATTTAAAAAAAAAGCCCAAATCAATATATGCACCACACAGTTCATATGTGAGCATCTGATGTGATGAACACTCAGGTAGAACAAAACTATAATCAAATAGATAAGACACATAGAGAGAAGTGTAAGTTAGAAACAAAACTAAATTAAATACAGATGAAACAAGCCAGTGAACCAAATTCCTATCAGAAGCACAATATTATGGAAAAACCTGAGGAAGAAAAAAGGTAGAATAAGTTTCTGACATTTAATATCACCTTTAATAGCATTACTGTGGAAAACTTCTATGTGCTTTTAACAGATAGAAAAGATTGGATTGATTATTTTACGTGCAAGGTTTCTGAGATTTTTTTGTGTATTTCTCCACAGATTTTATTTGCACACACATAGAGTTTATGTATATTTCAGCCACCATGGCTTCGGGATATTGGGGAAAAAAAATGAATGTGACTAAATCCCCCAATATATTAACAAAATTTTGTTAAACAAAATAAACCTTTTGTTCACTAAAAATTTAGTTATGAATTCATAACTAAAATTTAGTTTTGAATTCAACTAAATTACACTTCTAACTGAGCTGCAAGAAAATTGTTAATTTTAGGGATTATATGGAGCGAATTGGGAGTGAAGTGGGCTGGATCAATTATTTTTAAGAAAATTCAAAATTAGAAATAGAGAAGAATGTTAAACATTTTAAATTTCTTTGAGCACTTTTTTTGAGGAAAATATATATTGTGTGCTATTTATACAATTTTACTAATGCATGTGTCATGTTATATACAGAAGAAGATTTTTCCTTGTTGCTCCTTTGCAATTTGTTAAACTACAAGAAGTTCTTAATCCTCTTAAAATGTTTTCAAATAAGGATGGAAAGTAAAGTAGCAGGATGTTGTCCAGTCCAAATGCTGTTGGCAAAAATCTCTGAAGTAATCTTATAATTTCCAGTATGAAGACATCTCCGTTTAGATAATTTAGTCAACGCAGCACCCACCTCTCATAAGAAAAAAAAAAGAAAAAAGAAAAAAGAAAGAAAAAAAAGGAAGGAAGAAAGAAAGGAAGAAAGGAAGAAAGGAAGAAAGGAAGAAAGAAAGAAAGAAAGAAAGAAAGAAAGGAAGAAAGGANGAAAGAAAGAAAGGAAGAAAGGAAGAAAGGAAGAAAGGAAGAAAGGAAGAAAGGAAGAAAGAAAGAAAGAAAGAAAGAAAGAAAGAAAGAAAGAAAGAAAGAAAGAAAAAAGAATTTTAAAAAAGGTAGAAAAAAAAGTAAGAAAAAAAAGAAAAAAAGAGGGGTTCATCTAGACCCCACCAAAATCTTTGCAATCTTTTACTAATCTCAATTTATTTGGTATCAGAGCCCCCTAAATCTTCAATACAAATTCTTAGACCTACAAGTACAGTTTGCATGTAAAAAGAAATTAAACATTATTAGGATAGTTCAGTTCAGGAAGGGAGGTTAATTGTTTTAATTGTTTTCCTAATGCAAAAGGAGAGAGATCTGCTGAGAATGGCATTTGCCAAACACAGCACACAGTTAACTGGCATCTCACAACACTAAGGACTTGCAGATGCAAGATATTACCTAATTTTGACAGAGCACTTTTCATCAAGATATCTCAAAAGGGCTTTAAAAATGATATAACATCATCCGTTCCACTGCTAGAAATAGAGGAACGGAGAAGTGAAGTGACTCACAGCGCGCAGAAGCCCTGGAAGAAAATCAAGATTTCCTTTTCATCCAGTCAGTGTCCAATCCTGTAGGCTGTACTGCTTCCTCCAGAAAACGTGTGCCATTTCTTAAAAAATCAGAAGGAAAAAGTGATGGGAAGCAAATATAAGGAGTGACTAAAATAAATAAACAGGGCAGACACTGCAGTCGTTTGCAAAGCAGCCGCTAAAAAGGCTGTTTCCAAATGTAAAGGGCCAGTTCCCTGTGAGATAGACTGGAAAAACCCGGCACTGCAGCAAAGTGCAAGCTTCCCTATGGACAGCAAAACTTTTCTGAGGATCGTGAGTGTCCAGAATATATGTTCAGTCTGTATCAGGGTGTTACACTAAAGGTTATGCTCTAAAGGGTCTTAGTCAGGTAGTCTAATGCCCACTGTAACCCTCAGGCTTAGCCAGAGGAGAACACAAGCACATCTAAGAATTCAAAGGTTCAATAAATGTCCCTCAATTTAAGGGTCTCCTGGAGCCCATCAGCCAGATATGGGGCTGTAACTGGAAGTCAGCTTGGACACATCTTTGTGCCTTTACTGATCTTTCCTAAATAGGAAACGTGCAGACACAGACCTTCAGAAACAGAGATGGGCTGACACCAATTCTGAGAAGCTCAACAAAAAGAGTGTTACCCGGTTCTTCACAGCCATCAGCCTCAGCTTCAAGCTGCACAGAGAGCTGTGCATACAAGTGATCTAATTATGCATGCAAATACCTCAGCTCCAGCTGACTATTTGCCTGTGTAATTCCTGCCGTAAAGAAGAACATATTATAACCAAGCATTTTTATACACACAGTTCTAAAAGGCTGAAGCTCATCAAGAAACAATTTCTTCTCCAAGGACAATAAAACTGTGGAACAGCAGAAGCAGCAGCTGTATAATCATCCAGAGGAGGCCAGAACCACCTGCCCCGAAGGCCAGAGACCTTGCAATTAAGGCAAAGTCTGCTCAGAAGGGCAGAAAAGTTTCTTCTTGTGTCTCAGTAGCTAAAAGTTGGTACACACCAAGGACCGCAAGAACTTTGACCCTTCCAGAACTCTGAATATTTTATCTAAGCACATGCCAGACCCTTTGTTATCCTCTGAGAGTCTCGGCTTTAATAACAGACTAGGGAATGATTGCCACCAATTTCTGAGCACAGCATGGAAATACACTTTCTTTAAGATATTTTAGATTCTAAGTCCACCTTTGGTGGATATTTCCTTAATCTCATACTAAAGAGGAAATTTGAGGAGATTGGCAGGCAAAGATCCAAATTGTCTCTATTTACATTTTTGCAGAATGTTCAGAAGAAATACAGCCTTGATCCTAATTCAGGTTTTTACATTTTAATTATCACTTCATCTCCCTGATTCATGCCCAAAGGATATCTATTCAATTTAGAAAAGAAGTGCACAGAGATATATAGGTTGCAGAGACCCAGTTTCAGTTCAATTTCCTTCAGATTGCTTCAATAAACATTGCAAAGATTAAATTCTTTTAATTATTTCTCAGATTGATTTCTACTGAAGTCCAGTGACAAGGACTGCTCTATTCTTCAACTTTATAAATGGGCAAATAATAACAAGATAACAATAAAATGCTTCTTTGTCACAGCTGTTTCATTGTTTATCACATCTGGGGTTTTTTCACCTTGCACACAGCCAGTATCAATAACTCAGGTCTGAGGGAAAGCACTTCTGTAAAAGTTTATGCAGCTCATACCATTAGCAATACATCACTTTTTAAGCATTGCTAGAGTGTCTCTTCCTATTTCATGATCTGGTTGTTATCTTCATTTCAATAAAAAAAATATTTTTGCAAAAGCCACACACCTTGGGCAACTCAAATGATACAGCTCATGAAGGAGAACATAATTCAAGCATAAATACCTCACCAGGATTTTCAAAGAGATCTTGTGTATAAACCAAAAGGCAAAATGAACACTTTCAAAATCTTTACAATATTTTAGGAGATGACTTCCCATTTTATGGAATAAGATATTTGATGACGTACAAAGCTCAGCTTCCATCCCCTGGACAACTGAAGAAATGTTCAAAACCTGGGATTTGACCAGTGTAGCTACTGTACACAGATTTACTGAAGGAGAGGTTCGATAAATGGATTTTAAGTTAATGTGACCTGCATTGTGCAGCCTGATCCTTATCACACAGTGCATTTATATCATGGCCAAGAGTCACCTATAGAGTTCATGGTAGAATTAGGTCCTTCAATACAGTGACAACACAGAGGGAGGGAGACACAGACTTCCCTTGATGCCAGTTCTGGGCCAGGAGCAGGTCATAGATGCCAGGCTCAGGCTGGCAGGTGACTATGTCCCTCTGCTCTGGGTTCAGAACTCATTTTTCTAGGGTGGCCATTTATGTGTCTTGCAGGGACCTGAGTGATGATAGAGCTTTTCTTTGTTCAAGGACAGGTTGGACAGGGCTTGGAGCAACCTGATCTAGTGGAAGGTGTCCCGCCTCAGTGCTCTTCAAGGCCTTTTCCAGCTCACGGCATTCCATGACTGTGATTTTAAAACAGGATTTCAAGAGAAAGTAATGCAAACAGCTCTTTTGGATATTGATGTTAAAGATCACCAAGACAGGAGTAGATCACAATTTTGCATCTGTGGACTGCAGAGTGACAGACTGTCAGCTCTTTGCCTCAAGAGAGTGAACTAAAAGGCTTGTGGTGCTGGCTAAGGGGGCAGGGAGCAATCACTGGTACTTTGCTGAAACTGCAAGGAAGGAGATGAAGGACCATAAAGATGTTGTGAGGGCTGGAGCACCTCTGCTGTGGAGATAGGATGAGACAGTTGGCATGGTTCAGCCTGGGGAGACCTTACTGTGGCCACCCTCCTCCAAAGGCGGCTTTATCAGAAGCAGGAACGGGGACTTTTTACATGGGCAGATAGTGACAGGACAAAGGACAATGCATTTAAACTGAAACAGGACATTTTGAGGTTAGATATTGTGAAAAAATTCTTTACTCAGAGGGCAGTGAGGCACTGCCATAGGTTGCCCAGAGAATTTGTGGATGTCCTGCCACTGGAAGTGTCCAAGGCCTGGTTGGATGGGCCCTAAACAGTCTGGTGAGTGGCATCCTCGCCCATGGCAGGAGAGTTGGAGCAAAATGATGTCTTGTGTCCCTTCCAGCCCAAACCATTCTATGATTCTATTATATTATGACTCTATGACTCAATAACTTTATGACTCTATGATTCTATGAGTCTCTGATTCCATGATATTAGAAACTGATGGCCTAGAGGGAGAGGAAGAACTCAAACACGAGTGAGTGCATGCACAAGTTTGCTCTATTTCTCATCTTACACATCCACATGATTTTCTAACGTGGTCTTGGAAAGGATAATGTTTGGAAAAGAAAAACCACCCCCAAGAAGGAGCCCAGTGTTTAGAAGGAGATACCTTTGTTCCTGAAACTGAAAGCAGAATGGGTGTATCCTTTACAAACTGCATCTTGCCAGAGGATCAGACAGTGCTACTGGGATCTCTCTATCAGGAAATGTTGGGGGCTATCATCTATGCAAACATATAGACACCATAAAAAATGCTAATTGTTGAAGAGCTGTGAGAAACAAGAAAGGTCCGTTTAGAGTAAGTGCGTGATGACATTATTTCAAATTCATCAGCTTCAGAAGTTTTAAGGGTTTTTCTTTTAACCATTCTTTTCCAGATTTGCTGAAGCTTTTGCAGAATTGCTGATAGTACTCCTGATCTTAGTTGAAACCTGAAAAAAAAAATTGCTAGTAAGTCTAATGCTCTGCAGAGGTCCTGTTTTCTCCTGCAGGTGATCTCTCATATGCAATGTCTTGGTAAATGTAAAAGTGATACATTGCCTCGGGGAACAAAATGGTCTATATTGATAGTAGGGATTCGAACATAAGAAATTTGAACATATATTTTGTTTTTATTTTTGTAGTGTATACGTGCAGTAATGATGATCGAATTCCACAACGTCCCTGGCTCTTTAAAGCTGCCACATAAAAAACATGTATCCCTCCAAATGTCTCAAAGATTATATTTTTTGAAAAAAATATTTTTTAAAAAGACATCAAAACCAGTATTATCTGCTTGTTACATGGAAAACTGAGGCATAGCGAGGGTTAGTTCTTCATCCGCAAGCTCCAAGACATCAAGACTGTTTGACAGAGATGGGAACAGGACAGTTTTCCCAAGTCTAAGCCTAACACATTCAAGACTATGCTCCTCTGTTTTCCTTATGTCCTCATTTCTAAGCTTATTATTAAAAATAAATGCTTGGGTTTAGGTCTGTTTTCCATTTTATTTGACATAAGCAGTACTTCAGTAAATTTTGTCTAAGACCACCTACGGTGCAGAGGTTTGTGTTTGCCATTCCTTTCAATCAAGTTGCTGGTATGCTTCAGGAGAATGCAAAACTGCTTGGGCGTTAATTGGTGAACTTGTCTTTAAAGGAATTTTTGCCTTTTGTTTTATCTTTGTTTTGTTTCTAATGTTTTGAGTGTTTTCTGTCTGGCTTGCTGCCTTTTGTATTGTTCTTCGCTTCCCGTGGAAACTTCATGTAGTTTGTTTAGGTTCCTTTCTTTTCTTGCTTGTAATAAAAGAGTGTCTGAATAGTCCAGGGAGGCTTTTTCAGGTCCCAATTTTATGTCACATATGAAATTAAAACTGCATCTCACCAAAATAATTAAGAGTTCACTAGTCACTGCTCCATTTCTAAGTAGTAATAAACCCAGATATACACATTTTTTAGACCATGGCTTCCTGACAGCTATTAGAAGATGTTGCATATAAGAGGAAAAAGTGACATTACAATCCCTCCTGTCTAAATAAGCATTATGAACAGAATCTACTACTTCTCATGTGCACACAGGACTGATAAGAAGCCAGTGTTTAGATTTATTAAAGGGGAACAAGCTAAAAAGCCCATAATCTGTGGCTGAGATTGCCCGGTGCTTTGTACAGATCAAGAAAGAAATGTTCCCTTCCCTGTGACAAACAGAAAATAAGTACAAATTTGCTTTTGTCCACGTTAGAAAAAATATTTCTCAAAAACCACTTGGGAATATTTTTGCTTCATCATAAATATATAAATATGGAGAAAGTGGCAAAGTTAATTTTATCTATTCTGGCAAGACTGGTACAGCTTTCCCTGGCACACTGGGGCCAAAATGTCTGATTCTTAGTGCAACACGTGTTGAAGGCAAGAGATGTGTGGATGCCTCACGAAGAAAATGCCTTTTATTTTTGGAAAGAATGTGCCATATCTCTGGGTTAAAATGAATTAATACTACAGCAGAGTTTGCACATGTACATTTTAGACAAAATTATTTTCTGTGGTTTAAAGCAGATAAGATAATAGCCTGTCTCAAAGGAACCCATAAAATTTTAATCTGCAAGAGGAAGATAAACAGACTTAAATATGCAATATTTTCCCTAACTTGACACTCAGGACTTGATTTAAATTTCAAGCCACAGTTCCTGTTCTGGCTCATGGTCTAAGAACAGCCTGTGCTCCACATCCATAATCCACATCATAATGGCATGAATTCCATTTCAGTGTGATGCCATTTTATTAGGCCATGAAAGCTGTGGTGAGTGTTTCAGTCTTGTGGAAATGTCAAAGACGACTATGCCAAAGAAAAATAGGATCTAGTATTTGTAAATCGTGATACATTCCTGGGAGGTTAGAGTGAGATTTCAGAAGTTTTTTTAAGAGACTACAAAAAAAGTGAAAAAAATGGCTGGCTATCTTTGTGCCAGATTTTTGATTTGAGGGAAGCATTTTTATTCTTCTGTGAAGGGCAAGTGTGGAGAATTGTCATATACAAGCCCTTTTAAACATTCGACAGGAGAGTTTCCTGTGGAAGATAAAGCCACTCCACACCTAGTCCTACACGCAGCTGCTTTCTTTCTCTTTGGAAAATAAAATACAGTGGCTTGGTGTAGTTCAAAGGGTCTGAAGGTTTTCTCTTGAAGACACTTCTTTATGAAAAGTTTCCTTTATACAATAAAACAGTTTTCTTGACATCAGAGCCACCTCCAATCCTTGCACTAGTCCACTTCTGGGATTTCAACACTTACAAGGAGAATAGACTGACGAAAGAGTGACTTATACTGCATCCTTCTGTGATTTGAGTCTCATGACAAAATAATTCCTTTGCAGTTGTAATGGGTTTTGCTTTTTCAGTGCTTTACCTCAAAACACTTGCCCTCATCAAAAACTTTGCCAAATAGAGCATGTGCTTCTCTGTGACTTTCAGACACCTGGAAAGCCCCCCTCTCATCTCAGAAAGTACGTTCAAGCATTTCAAACATCATTTCCCCAAGTATGTGACATGGCAGAATTTCTCCAGCCGCAGAGAGAAGACCCACAATGCCATGTCACCATGACTTCATTTTGAGGAGGTCAGTCAAAGAAAGAAAAGGAAAAAGAGAAAAAGAAAAAAAATAAAGAGAAAAAGGAAAGGAGAAAAAGAAAAAGACAAAGACAAAGAAAAAGAAAAAGAAAAAGAAAAAGAAAAAGAAAAAGAAAAAGAAAAAGAAAAAGAAAAAGAAAAAGNAAAAAAAAAAAGAAAAAGAAAAAGAAAAAGAAAAAGAAAAAGAAAAAGAAAAAGAAAAAGAAAAAGAAAAAAAAAGAAAAAGAAAAAGAAAAAAGAAGAAAAAGAAGAAAAAGAAAGAAAAAAGAAAACATCTAATGTGGTCCCTTTAATTGAAACCGAGATTTACCACAAACCTGTTTCCAAAGCACCCTCTCCTCAGGAGAAGAAACTAACATTTCCCAGACCCTTGGATGTCACGACAAGCAGAAATGTGTAGCTAACCTCTGCCACCACAGCCAAGAGAAACAAATGTCTCGGACTACTTTTCATCAGGGTCTAAAAACAACCCGTGTTCAGCTGTATCTGAAGGACTTACTTTGTGGACAAAACATTTCCCTGAGCTCATTTGCTTCTCTGGATTATACTTAGAAACAGTTGATGAATTCTTGTTCTTCCTCTTCTCTCTTCACCCCCAAGCTCACTTCCAGAGATTCCAAAGGTTTCTGCTCCTTGCCCAGGACCAATGCCCCCTTTCTGCTGAGATGCACATCTCATGCTGAGAGAAACTCAAATCACTTTTTTCCTGACAGCTTTCTGTCAAACACAGTTATTTCATAAAATAAGAATAAAAATATTTCACCCAGTCTCCATGGAAAAAGAGTTTTCCATGAGAAAAACTCTAACCTAGAGAAAGAACTTTAAAAATTCACTTTGATTTGCTTTTTCACTTGACTTTTCTTGGCTTGTTTGTTTTTTTGGTTTGTTTTGACATGATTTCTTCGTAGGTAAACAGCAGCTCCAGTGCTGCTCATGGTGTTGCTATGTGGCATACCGATAGCAGTAGTGTGTAAAATGGTATGCTATGGCATGGTGTGTAATACTAATATGAGCAGGAAAGACTTGTGCTAACATGTTTGTTGTTGACTAAAAATCTCATTTTTCAAGACCAAAAAGTCTCTTGTTTGTGTAGGAATTAAGCAGTGACACTCTGAACAAGAAAAAGAATACATAGCTTGTGTACTAATTAGGGAAACGGCTGTTTCTTGCGTTCAAGGAAAATAAAAGTATAGCTGACTGATGCAGACTCACAGCAGAGGGCTTGGCAGAGCCTGGCTGAGCGTCTTTGGTGGACCTCTGAACCCTCCATTATACAAAGATTCCTGCTACAGCCCAAGGGAAGGATTTGGAGTTGATTGATTAAATAGGCTTTTCATATTTTACAATTTTTAATGCTTTGTACTTTTTGGCATTCACATAATAAATCAAAATGAGTATTCTTGAAGCAGGTGTTGGCCACTGGAGACTCCCTGGATGAGACCCCTCTAAGTCACCTGGGATCCAGGGAGTTTTGTGACTACCTCTGTGTTGTGAGGAGCAGGAGATGTGGAGTTTGCCCACCATAACCAAATGTTTGAGAAACTTGGGCGTAAAGTGGTGGAAGCATGTCTGGATCTGTTGGGGGAGCTGGAGTGAAAATACGACCATTCCCATCTACAATGTGCACATAGAGCACACTGATTTGAAAATGCTTCTGGATCCTATTGTTTGGTGGTTTAGAGTGAGGGAAGGCCTAACACCTGAATTTCCTTTAAAAAGCCCCTCTCAGTGATTCCCTTGGGGTCAGCAGGGGCTATAAGGATCGATAGGACAAGGAGTCGATCAGCTCTAGAAGATGTAAGCCAGCTGTGAGAGGAATGTTTGAATTGTTATTTTATTTAAATGTCACCTAAATTCTTTGCCGGCTGACTACCTTTGTTTCTTGGCTCATCTTGCAGAAACGTGAAAATTCTGAGTCCAAACTAGAAGCAGCACAAAATGTAAAGTAGAAGTAGAAATTCTGCAATAGCCTTGCCCAACAATAAAAGCAAGACACTCTCTTCTCATCCAACATACAGTTATGGGTTTTCAGGGTCTTTCAGGACTCCTACTTTTTGTAAAAGTAGGAAAATAACAACAATGTCTCTTGCGCCTTTTTCTTTCTGCTGTTCCCTTTAATGCCAGATACTTCTCAATAACTCAGGATTTAGAGCCTCCCCAGTTTGTCAGGCCTGGAAGGACCATGTGGGGCTGAATGGTCTGAATGGAATCTCAAGGACCTGATAATTGTGGTGTCATCACAAACTACCAAATAACTATTTATATGTATTTCTCTACAGATTATCCAGCCTCTTTGCATAGAACAAGGCTGCTGACCTCTTCATCCTTTGAGGGTAGGCACAAAGGCAGTGCTTAAAGCCCCATTGCTGAAAAGATAAACTGCAAATACCCCTTGGAAAACCCAATTAATCTACTCAAAAGTGAATTCTCTTTTAAATTAAGGACTGTCAAATGAGTTAGATACTGTGGTTGACTCTCTGCCACCTCAGTTGCCTGTGCCAGCTATAAGTGACAAGATGGTGTGTTCTGTGATGAAGTGGAGGATGCAGTGGGCCTTTCAAGAGGAGTTTTTATGGGCTGAGTATATCCTGAGAAGTTCTCATTGGGGTTATAACTTCACCCAACATTTCACACGAGCCAGAGCCTCCCTGTGTTGTCTGTTCCTGCAGATGTACTAAGGCCCCTACCTCTTTCTTCTCTGTTGTGGTTTTTAAGGACTTTGAGGGAACAATTCCCCAGACTGTCTAAAATAAGCAAGTGTGTCTCCTGGATTGTAAAAATGCTGAATCAATTACTGAAACTGTCTGGGAGTCTTAAATGGCTCTTTTAAAATATATTGTCTGAACTGTTCAGGAAGAAGTAAGAGAAAGAAAATCTTTACTTGTAGTTATTTAGTGAGAATATGCCTTCCCACACTCTGCTCCCATCTCCGCCTCCCTCACGTTCCCTCTTTCCCTTGGATAGGGACACATGGTGGGAGCTAACAACTTGAACCGCCGTAAACTGTGGCAGTAACTTCCACCCACACACCTCATTAGGCCTTTAACGCATTTTCCTTTGCCTTTCCCCCGCACTACGAAGTGGCACAACTGTGAAGTTGGCCTTTCACATGGTAATTGGAAACAGTCAGTTGTTTTTATGCTCTGTAACTCAGTAATTATATGGTCTGTCACTTACTGGACACTGGTCAGTCTGGTCATTTCAGGTTTTGGCTCTGTCCAGTAGTTGTTAATCATGAAGAAGCCCTCATCAGCCCATATGCCTCCTCTGTCCACAGAGTTACTTTATTTCTACAACCTTATTTTCTTTTCCTGCACTTTTTTTAGACATGAATGGAGAAACTATGGCTTCTCCAATGGAAATACTGATATTGCATCTTGTCATGAGCTCAGAAGACCTGGTTCTATATTTTGCCTCAGGTTTATGCTACTGAAACTCTGCCACTGCCCACTTGGCATTATCCTGAATTTCCCTGCGTGTCCAAGCGAACCCAGCATGCTGCTGTTTACATGGCAGTTTTGGGAAATATGTTCATAAGATTTAGTGAGAGTTAACAACTTGATTCCATTGAATTATACCAACATTTGAGTGTTGAGGTCTCCTTTCAATGTCCTGCATTTTCCTCTTTAACAATTCTAGTCATTTTAGGTTGTCTTTTTATTTCACAGAGGTAATTCACTTTACACATCTTTTCCTAAAGTGTGGTCTCTTGGGTTAAACAAAGATTTTGTAGCCAAATTTCCCTCTTTTTTATGCCATCTTAATTTTCTCCAAGAAGTGGGGTACATTGTTAGCCTGTTCCTCAGAAAAATATAACATTTTCTTAGTTTACTGCTGAGATGAGGTACAGCTGGCAGCAATTTTTTTATTATAAATACAAAGAAAATTAGACACATAAAAATAGGAACATAAGGAGTTAAAAAAGTCAAGGAGTTAGACGTTTTAGGAGTTAAACCAGTATAGCTGAAGATGATTGTGGCAAGTATTTAATAAATATTGGACTTTGGAATATGTGAGTTAAACAGTAAGAAAAAGTTGAAAGGTTTAAAATCTATGAAACTCTCACAAAGGCAAGTAGTGTGATAACGTTAATGTTTGTTTTTGGGGCTGAGACTATAGCTGTTGTGATAGCTAGGTACAGTTACTGCATAAGTAGCAGCAATAAGAGTAGTAAGAACTCTTACATATATAGATATATACACTTATACGTACATGTAAGTCTTTATTTCTGAGCGATAATGTAGATTCTTTTTTAAAAACCCAGGCACGTTTTCGTATATTCCAGAAGAAGTGAAAACACAGAAGGATCAAGGCATAAGGGCTAATATACCAGCATGGAGTGTAGGAGAGTACAGTTCCTGTATGTAGCATCCTACCTCGATGAAATGTTGAGCTAGATTAATTCAGTGAACTTCTGTTCCTGCAGATGGAAGGAACAGCTTAAGGGTGGCTTAAAATTAGTTATTACAGTGATGAAACCTAAGCCTTCCTTGTAAATCTAAACCTAGTTTTCTTTACATAACAATTCCCTGTACCTAGTGTAAGAAAAGAATTGCTGAAGTTTCTCTGAGGTGTTTTGAAGGCAAAATACAGGTGTTGACTGAAATAAACTTTGTTTTGGAGTACGAGAGTGCTCAAACGATTTCAACTCTACTCAGGAAAAGCAGAACGTATGTTCTGGTAAACAAATAAAGAAAGAATCAAAGGTAACCTATTGCATTGTCCAATTCTCTTCCTAAACTGGCCATACTAGCATGGGGATTCTGATGGCTGCTCAAGTCAACTACAATGGTGTTGGGTTTTTTCATGCTGCTTGCTTCAAGGATTTTTTTTTCAGAGCTGAAAACTCAACACTTCCACTTTACCTGCCAAGCTTAAGAGATCCCAACATTCTTCCATTCTATTTCGTGTCGCTTTTGGCTCTGGTTTAGAAACTTTCCTAAAATAACAGGAAAGTGTGGGATTTTCTTAAATCTTCTTTTAATTGTACAGATGCAAATGCCAAAATCTTGGCTTGTTTTCAGCAAGATGGAGCAATGGATAACTGCAGGTTCATGGAAGTTGGGGAATTGGGGTTGGGCTCAAGTATAATTGAACTAGGTGGAGATTCTTCAACTGTAAACACATATGAAAGCTCTAAAATCTCCTTCTACTTGGTATGCTTTTACTTCATATCAATTAAACCAAACTCCAATGTTTGAAAACTATGGCAAGAACCCCTACAAAGCCTCAGGAAGAAAAAAAGGATATGGGAGGGCAGGTACTTGAGGTGTCACAAATCAGACCCATGCACATGACCCGAATGTTAAGCTGCAGTTTCAGCTTCTGTGTTAATTGGTGCTGGCAAAGCACAGCCCCAGTGCAATTAACTTTTCTGCAGTGGAAGAGGAAATATTTAAACCTTGTAAGTGCCGCGCCATGCAACTCCTAAAGGCATTCAGTTATTGCAAGAAAATTGTATAGCTAACAATGTCGAGTGAAATTCAGAGGTCTGGAAGTGACAACAGGGAAATCAAGTACTGATACATTGAGTTACACAGGTCACTGCAAACTGCAATTTACAGAGCATGAATATCTACTGGCTTCAGTGAGATTTAGTAGTCTTCTTGTTCTCTTCAATGGATTTTGAATCAAAACCTAAATGAAGGAAAGGGAACAATTTGGATATAAATATTTAGAATGATTCAGAATATTCAGAACCCTTTCTAATGCAAAAGTAGGATATCTTTGCTATAGCCGAAAGGTAAAAAAATTGGAAAAAAGATGAAGATTATTTTCTTCTCCATTAACTTGTAAAGCTAACAATTGCAACAGGCTGTCCAGGACAATACCTTATCGATATGCAGATAGATAAATAAAGATAAACAGGCAGCAAACCGAGCCTATGAAAGGAACGACAGAGAGAAGAAAGTCACTGACAGAATATATTAGTTACTTGTAATTATTGTGTGTGGACTTTCTTAATTATCTCATGCTGGACAGTGTCAGAGAACATTAATGAAGAGGAAAAGATCACAGTTCAGTTGGGTACAGACGCAATTATTTAAAAATGTATAATAGGAACAGACTCTGTAAGGAAAAGTGGAAATGTGAAGAGCTGGGATTACAACTCCTCAGACAATGAAGAAGATGTTTCACTTTCTCTCGCTGGAAGCAGATGTGTGTCTCTGGGCCTGATACGGCCCTGAGGTTCTAGGATGACCCGCTGTGAGTCACTGCACACATGCAAACTGATTATGGCAATTGCAGACAGATATTAACACAGATCGGGTAGGTTGCAGCTTCCTCATATGCCTGCTTAACAACATTATTAGTAGAAATTAAGATGGCTGAGGATTCACTTTGAAGTCGTACTCTTTGTTTTTATTATTATAGATATTACCTTAGCGTTTATCAGTTTCAGTGATAGAGTAGAATAGAATAGAATAGAATAGGACAGAATAGAATAGAACAGAACAGAATAGAATAGAATACTCCCTTTCTGAGTTGAAAGGGACCCACAAGGATCATCAAAGTCCAGCTCTGGGTGAGGCAACCCCAAGAATCCCAGACCGTGTCCCTGAGAGCATTGTCCAAACACTCTTTGAATTGGTGCTGTGACCCCTTCCCTGGGGCTCCTGTTCCAGTGCCCAACCACTCTCCAGGTAAAAAAATTTTCCTAATATTCAACACAAACATTCCTTGACACAACTTCATGTGTGTCTAAACCGAAAAAGGTATGAAAAGTAACTTAATACCTACACAAAATTAACTTCTCTTCAAGATCTTCCCAGTATGAGATCTCCCAGATACACTGGACCCTCGATGGGGGCACCTGGCTGAATCCAGACCCCACAAGGCAGGTCATTTTTGAAGTGAGACTTCTCTGTTTTTAAGGCCAAATTCTAGGAATGGTTTGGTGCAAGTTGTGCCTGCAACACTTCACACATTTATATTTTTAGCACTGACATGAATAAAGGTTCATAACCATATACTGAAAATTTGAATAATAGCTTGCAATATGTTATATCTTATATATCGAAGGGGGAGACCTTCTTGCTCTCTACAATTACCAGAAAAGAGGTCGTATGGAGGTGGATAACAGTCTCTTCTCCCAGGTAAAAAGTGACAGAATGAGATAAAATAATCACAAGTTCCACCATGGAAAAGTTTTTTTTCACAGAAAGTGTTGTGCAGCATTGCAACAGGATGCCCAGAGAAGTTTTGGAGTCACCATCCCTGTAAGTGTTCAGAAAAATGTGGATACTGCACTTGAGGACAGAGTTTCATGGCGAGCGTGGTGGTGATGGTGGGATTGATTGCCGGACATGATGTTTTTAGACGTCTTTTCAACCTTAACGGTTCTATGATTCTAAAATTTTATATATTTTTTTGTATATATATATATATTTGGTTCTATTGATAGTCATTTTGTAGTACATTGTAATACAGGAATTCTCAGCCATCCAGCCTCTGTGACTTGTGTATCTACTGCAGAATCTTGAGAGCCCCCAGTCATGATCTTCACACACCCATGGGATGGACAACCCTCAAAGGCCATGACCATGACCGCTGTAGGTGTTACCAGCAAGGCTTATGTGCAGTGCCACTGTCACATGGCACATTTTCATCCATAGATCTCAGAGCAATGTACTGATGAGGCCATTATATTTCAAATGGGGGAAAAACTGTAACACATGGTAAGGAAACAACTTGTCCTGGCTGACTCTGTCACAGAGATAGCAGAGATCAGATATTTGGAGTCTTAGGATGAGCCATGATGACCACCACCTCTCCAATTCCGAACCAAACAACTTGTCAAGGGAATTCAGGTGGCACTGAATTGTGTTCAATGAGCAAAGAAGTCAGCTTGCAGTAACTACTGACAAACTTTTAGCTAGCTTCCAAAATTAACCTTTGAAAAGTTGCAGTGCCTTTCATGCTCTTCTTAGAATGCTTAGAGAAAAACAAAATGTTTCTTGTAACTTCTGGAGACTTGGAATTATAGAATCTTTAGGGTGGAAAATATCACTAAAATCTTAATTGTTGATCCAACAACTCAGAAACACCGTGTTGACCACTACACCATATCCCCAAGAGCCACATTGGCTTGTTTTTTGAACATTTCCAGGGATGATGATTCCATCACTTCCCTGGGCAATTAGCTTGCTTCAGCGAAGTCTTCTTTCTAGCTTCTTCTTGGAACCTGGCTTTCCAATTCCTGCTATCTGTTGACTTGACATTTTCCTTTGGACAGCAAACATTTCCAATGGAAGACCTCAGAGAGGCTTAATTCAGACCTATTTCTTCCCTTTAGTAGTTCCCAGTGTGAGATCTGGGTTGTTTCACCAACAATAACTATTGTAGACCCCCAGATGTGACTGATCCCTGGAACCCACATACAGGAGGAGAAAGAGATCTCAGGGAATGAGATCTCGTGCCTAAATGTCTCATTATTGTTAAAGCTTAAATAAAGTTGTGGCGCTAAATAGCAGTTATGAGCCCAAATTGGTGTCCACGCTTTAAAGTTCTACAGAAAGTTTTGATCCAGACAGGAAAGAGTTCTAAATACATCAGGCAGTTGAGGCTATTAATGCCCTTGAACTGAAATAGAGGAAACATTACAAACTAGGCAGGCAAATTGAAATCCAGTCTCCTGCTCCCTCATTCATTCTCCTTTTTGCTTTTTTCAGCCATACAGGTTTGATTTCAATACACCTGGAGGGAAGACCACTGAAACAGTAAATTTTACTTCAGTTCCAGTTCATCTGTGACTGAAACTGTTTTGGTTTATTTCCAATTCACACGTGTCAGAAACTGCTAACCTTGAACAAGTTAGAAATTATTCTTCTTGAAAAAAGCATTTAAAAAGGAAAAGTCCATGTGAAAAAGGCATCCCTAGAGACCAAAAACCCCACCAAGAGAGGACTTCAGGCTGCTTCTTTCTGGTCCTCTGTCACAGGCCAGACAAGATTTGTGTTCCCAGTAGTGGCAACCATACCACTGCTTGCTTAATTTAAGGAATTTAAGAGAAACTGAGCTGTGGAGTTCAGATCTCTGTTGTACCATAGCAAAATTAAAGACAGCAGGAGATGGAGTATAAGAACTGAAGGGGGTCACAGGCTTGCAGCTACATGCACCACTGAAAATATATTTAGCACAGTAGCAGAAGGACATGGGTATTTCTATACAGTGAGGTACATAAGCCTGGCTGAGAGGGAAGGAATAACAAAACAAAGGCCTCCTACATGATAGAATCACAGATCTTTTCAAGACCATGCCTCGTGGCAGCAGCAGGCAGATTCAATTTTGTTTTGAACCCATCCAGTTCTCCCTTAAGATTAACAAATAATTAAGCTCTGATATGGGGAAAAATAAAGATTTGAATTTTTTTTCACTTTTGGCTTTGGGTTCAGTTTGTCTTCTGCCCCACTTGGACATTTCACTGGTTGAGGACAAGATGAGACACCTGAGGGCTGCAGTGGAGGAAAGACCTTGGATCTGGCTGTCTGGTGAGCAGCACTGAAGGTGCAAAGTGCCTTGAGACCAGCCTGAGCACAGCCTGAGCCACTGACAGCTCTGCTGAGGGGTGGATTTGTGTCTGGTAGTCATAAGTATAGAATAAGAAAAATGGGACAACAGCATACTTGCACCTCATTTCTCCTTTTGGATGCAGCCTTCCTTGAGTTTGAGTCAACACTGAGAGATGTTCCTGCACCAGATTATAGGGTGAAATCATTGAGAAAAATTAGACACGTTAAATAAGACACTCAACACCAAGCCCATTCAGTAGGATTTCTGACAGCTCACTGAGAATGTATCTTCACGCTGTTGCTTGATGCAGTCTCACTAAGGAGGAAAGGCCCTCCTCACCACGGCTGTTCCTCATGACAACACATCGTCCAGCTGTTCCAGACCAAGAGTTTTAACCACGTGGCATCTTCGTCTCTTCTTCTGCTCATTGCCTTTCCACATTCTTCCACTTTTAATTTCCAACTTCCACAGCATTGTTTACGGCTCTGCAAAAGCCAAACAGGATTAAACCTGATAAAGTGAAGCAGATGCATTACATCTGGCAGAAAACAAAAGATCAGCGTTTGGCACAAGGGTTTATTGTTTGTGACAAGGCTTTGGAATGTAATTAATTTTGCAAAGCCGTGCCAGTGAATGCCATTCAAGCTCACCAGATGTGCCAGGGAGGGAGATGCCAACTCTTTTTCCAAGAGGACGGCTTGATGCCTGCTGACTCTCATTTGTGCAGCTCCATGGGTGTCAAATAAAATAATGTCTCTTTGGATGGCAACAAAGAACAGGCTATTCTCTGCAGAGCTACTGCATATGTGGTGACAAAAAGGGGCTTTTTGCTTGGTGATGGTGTAGTTTTTTTGGGTGGATGTGTTTTTATTTATTTATTTGCTTGTTTGATTATTTATTTATTTATTTATTTATGTGGAGTCTGCATCTACAGGTAAATTCTGCACAAAGCTAACACTACTTTCAAGTCACCAACAGTCAAAGACAAGGGCACACGCAGGCTAAAGAAATCGTATATCCACACAAATAATTGCTCATGCAGAATGGGAAACATGAGATAAAATGCAATTTCCTCAGAATATGGCTTTGTATCCAATTTTTGCTCACTGGGAAAATTTCTCCAGATGCACATGTTGCTTCTGGCAAGGGGGAAAGTGTGATATATATATTTTTTTTATTCTTCCCCCACTAAACTTCACTGCAGCACAGACGGAATGATACAGGACACAATATGCAATAACGGGCAGCTGTTAGTGTTTCATTTTACTGGGATTTAAAGTTTCCGTAAAGCTGACAGCAGAGGTGACAGGCTTTTAATGGGGAAGGTGGCTTATTCCTGCCAACTGGTAGCTGCTGCTGACATAAAACCCATCTTCTGCACTTGGCCCCAGGTGTCTGTGGCAGAAGGCTGGAGGAATCAGGTCAAGATGAAGCTGGGTGGGAGAAAGAGACACACACACAAAAAACCTAAGAGTCCAAGAAACTCAGTCCTCCATAATGCAAAGTGCTTATTTTCAAATAAACTTCATTTTAGCACATTAGCATAATTTTTATAGCACAGCTGATGCTTCTGGCCTGACAATCTTCTGCCTCCTGCACACAACTCCTGCTTTATGCTCCTGCACAGCAATTGTGAGCTTCTGCCAAAGAGATGTTTGACATAAGTGGAGATGGAGATGCAGCAGGGATGGCAAAGCAGCTCTCCCTTTGCTACTCTCCACAGCTCCTGCACAATTCCTGATGCAAACCACAACCAGCTTTGATGAGCATCATCAGGTGGAGCTACACATATAGAGCTATATATCCCTTCCTGCATTTTGGGTTTCCACATCCATGAGATAACAAAAGTGTCATTTCCCACTGGTCTGATATAAGTTTAGAGGTTGTTGAGGACAGAGAAATATCTTCAGGACAGCTGATATTGAGGGTGAGACAAGACAGTCACAGGACTGGAAAAAAAACTCCAGGCTATGGTGAGGTGCAGGGCTGAGTAAATTAATTAATGGCATGAGACCTTCCCACATAACTTCCTCGTATTACAGCCCTAGCCCAAACTCATCTTGCAGTAGCAGCTACATGTCTCCACCTCATTATTCTCCGTTAGGTTCAAGCCTCATGGGTTGTTATTAGGACATTGAGTAGGTACACACAGGTTACACTTTAGGCCATATTAATATTACATAGAGAATACTAGAGAATTAGGGGAAAAATAATTATTAGGGTATTCTTACTGCTCTAGAGAACATATTGTTCAGAATTCAGAACTGAGAAGGCACAGGAAGTCAAGGTATCTTCCATCATCAACTGTATGCAAAATGAGCTAGGGATTTTTGAACCTTCTGGAGATGACAGGGGAGACCAGCTCTTCTTTTTTGTTTGCTCATGATGGCATTTTGGTAATTAAAGTTGTTTTCTTTCCTTGAGCATTTTTTAATTCAGGAGAAATGATTGCACCAGTGTGATTTTACTCCCAGTCTCCCACTGGCCCAGTACAAGTTCTTTCCAGTCCCTGCAAACCCTGCTTCAGCCTGCAGCCAAAACTTGGCAGCTCTGTATTCTACAAGATGTGTTTTCCCCAGACTAATTTTCAGGGAGGCTTTATCAATTTTAATTAAAATGCTGCCATCTCTCTTGGTGCTTGCTGGTTGGACTATATGAAAACCACAAAACATAATTCACCTTTTGCAAGAAGGAAGTGTGAAGTGAAATCTGTTGCCTTGTTATGATGGTGATAATAAAGCAAACGATATCTGATGATTTCTTTGATGCTTTGTTTTAGAATCTATTTGTTTGATCTAGGTTTTTTTTGTCACTGTTTTTTTTGTTTTGTTTTGTTTTGCTGTTGTTGTTGTTTGTTGGTCACTGTTTTCCGCACAGACGAGCAGAGAAACGACACAAAGTTCAGGCTCAGGGATAAATGGACGCGCTTTAATGGATTCTCAGAAGACTTTTATGTGTTAGTTCACAAAGTGTATTAAGTGGCATAAGGTAATTGGTTTTTTGCCATCCACCCCCCAAGGGAATTGGTCGGGGTTCTAAGACACCCATCTCTGAATGTTTTTCTAGTTAGAACCATAACAATTCTGCCAAACAACCTGCAGCTGCAAGAAGTTTACAAAACTGTAACATTGTTTTGAGTTACTTGCATGGGAAAGACAGAACCCCCACAAAAATGGTGCAGAGAGCTGAAGAAATTCTCTGCTGGAATTTTTTGAGCGTCCACAGTTGTTGTTTGTTTTTTTGTTTTTTTAATTTTTTATTTGCGATCTGAAATATTGCTATGAGTTCATTTTGCTGGAGGAAAGAGTCCCACGGAAATTAGTGACACCGTCAGACCTACCCAAGAGGACCAAGCGTCACACAAAGAGTGGTCTCTTCCACTGCCACTTTTAAATGGCACAAACTTTCAGCCATGGTACTGTCACCAGTTTGGGGCCTTTGATTTTTGACTGACGAATTGAACAGGAGAAAATGAAGAAGAGAGCTGTAGGAATGTGCTCCGATAGAAACCATGAGCTCTCAGAAAAGATTGATCATAGAATCGTGGAATGGTTTTAGTTGGAAGAGACCTTAAAGATTATCCAACAAACATGTAGATGAGATGTTGGTACAGAAAGGAAATTGAAAGAAAGAATTGTAAAACCCTTAAAATTTGGGGGGGAAAAAAACGAAAATAAAATAAGAATAAGCTATTTTCCATGTTTATTGAGGATAAGAGAGTCAGACGCAAATTGTAGGAAAGGAGCTATAACTTGGAGATGAGGAAAGTGTTCCCAGTAGGGCAATGAACTCCGTGATTCTGTGGTTCTTCTTCACTCAAGATTGTTGCAGACTGGTTAGAAAAATAGCTGCCAAAGTGATATAGAAATAATTGGACCTAACTGGATAACCCCTTGAGACTTCTTCCACTCCACGGCTTTCCCCTGGATCCACCCAAATTCTGAACATCATCATCTGAAGGTGGTAGGAATCAAAATATGCACTTTGTGTCATGGAAATGTTTATTTGTTACAAAATGACATAATCTTTGGGGCAGAAGACTCAGTTTAGCCCAGTATCCTGCATCTGACAGTGATCAGTAACAGAGAGAGAGAGAATATAAGAATATAAGAAACAGAACAAGTGCTGAGTGGTTGCTTGACTGGCACATCTTCCCAGCTCTCAGCAGGCTGCTGCTTAGGGACTTTTAGAGGCAGAGGAAGCCCACAGAGATTGGAACTAGTGCTAAAAATCATCTGATATGTTCTACACAAAATAATGAAATAATGACAATTAATATGAATAAATAAAATGTGGGGTTTTTTTTTCCCCACAAGTTTATATAAAGTTATCCCCGATTATCCCACTGATTTCTCTTCAGGAAAGATTTTAATTTTAACATCAAGGTTTTAAATACATTCCCATTCCCTGATACTCTTCAGAAGCCAGCTGGGAAACAGGAATTTATTTTGCAGAGGAGTCAAAATATTGAGGAGAGCTGGGAAAATGGTACTCAATGTTTAGAAATTCAAAATTATGTTTTTCAACTCTATTTCTTCCACAGAGTTCTGGATTTTGGGAAAGTATTCTGGAAGATGTACCTCACCCCCTCCAACCTGTCAACTTAAAGCCTTTAAGGTTGGGTTTGAAATGGGCTCAATCTCTTCATCCCAGGAAGTCTCTTTGATGACAGAGGCAGCTACATTTATGTATGAAATTCTGGTGTAGAAGTATGAAGCTTCACTCATAGAGGCTTAACCTCACATTATTTTGTGTCCGTATCCTGGTTGTCCTCCAGCTGTCATATCAAGAGGGTGATAGTTTCTGTGCCATATCTGTGGGCTCAGCAATGGTGTTCTCAACTCCCTAAATTATCTCAAGTGGTGTTGTAGAATCACTTATTCAGTGGACAGCTGGGCTGAGCCCAGGGTAAATGTTTCTTCCATGTTCCTGTGTAACGATTTTCTTGTCCCTGCAATCATGGGGACGTCTGTTAGTACAGGGAAGCTCTCATGGTAATTCTCTTCATGGTAATTTGTTGTAAGGAATCCCTCTTAGATTTTGTTGTAAGGAATCCCTCCCGGAAAGCTCACATACACAAGGGACCGAGCTACTCAAAAACACCGAACTCATTCCGTTTAAGAAATTTAAACTGATGATTCTGGTGACACTACTTGATGGTCTTAAGTTGCTGTCCATTAGGGAAAATGGAAGCTCAGAATGGAAACCCCATAATCTAGATACTTTCCTTGCCTTTAACTGTTTTGTAGTGCAGGGATTTAATAATTCTCTTGGGACTCTAAGTGCCTGAACTCTCAGCTACATCAAACTTCGGCTGAGGTAAGAGGCACACTGAGGGGATGTGAACCTGGGTCACAAAGTATATTTGTGGCAGAACTGAGGATTCAAACAAAGTCTTTTTCTTCTTAGTCCCTTTAGGCCATGGGCCATACTGCCTCTCTGCAGGTAACATTTTTCCCATTAAAGAGTCAATGAAACTATTGAAGGAGGCAATTTTTGTGTGCTGCGTTTCTTGGTCACAGGAACAGAAAGAAAAAGGAAAACAAAAAGAAAAAGAAAAACAACCAAGCCGTTGAAACAATCCTCACCTTCCAGCTAATCTTTACAATGCCATTTTAACATTTTATAGTGTATAAACAACACCTTGATGTTATTGCTCTGCCAGAAGGCTTATTACGACAGAAGGCACTAATAGGCCACACATATGCCGAAGTCCAACTGCTACTTCAGGCTTGGTTTTTATAGAAGGACACATTTTCACATTCTTCTTTATTGACTCTCCCTGCACCCCTCCCTCTATGTGCTGTTAAAGAAATGCCAACATAAAACTGGCTGAAAATAAAGCCAGTTCAGGCATATTTTTCATGTTATTATAGGATAAATAAAGGTGTCTAACAGAAGTACACTATTAACCATGAATCATGGAGGGAAGCATGGTTCTTAGTTGGCTTGTGTTGGAAGGTGTAAAGCATTCTTTAAAAACAGCAATTCTAACCCTATTTTAGTAAAAATATATATATAGATGTATATATGATTTTATTTTCACATACTTGCAGAAAAAAAAAATAAATGCAATATAAAAGAAAATTGATGTTAGACCCTGGGCCTACATTGCTGGGGAAAAAAAATTTACTAGTTTTTATAGACTGTTTTCTGAGTCTCCATCTGTCTCCTTTTGTCACTCCTGTCCTTTGTTTTCTTTCCTCTCATTAATAATATGACCCTGCTACTGGTACTTGAGCCATCCATCCAGACTCATACAAGGAGGTAAGAAGGAACAATGCCTGTACAGAGCGGGAGTTAGAGAGAAACATGGATGCAGAAATTCCAATATGAAGGGCCAGTACATCTGGCACCTGTACACCCACCTTTTAATAACCTCAAAAGAACCTCCTGGCTGGTTTTGTCACGCTAAGCATTAATCAGAACATAACAGCAGGAATGGAGATGGCTCTGGGAAGTTGGGGTCAGACTGGGGATTTTTACTGAGATGCATGGCTTGCATGAATGCTGTTGTCTTCCTTTCCAACTTGCCCAGATTCAGGAGGTGCCCAGCTTCTTTCACAGGGGTGAGCTACTCACAGGAACGCAAACCTGTTAGTGATCACATTGTATGAAAAATCCAGAAGGAACTGGAGAGACTAATGGAGCAGGCTTCAACACTAGATTTAGGAAAATAAATTTAGGTGACTAAAACTTGTGTGCCGCCTAGTTGGGTGCCTGATCACTTAGAGGTCAGAGAATCATAGAAAGTCTTGGGTTGGAAGGGACTACCACCTCATTCCAGCCTCCTTGCCATGGGCAGGGACACTGTCCCCCAGACCAGGTTGCTCCAAGCCCCATCCAACCTGGTCTTAAACACTCCCAGGGTTGGGCAGCCACAGCTTCTTTGGGCAACCTGTGCCTCACCATCTTCACAGGGAAAATTTTTTCTTTATATCTAGTTTAAAACTCCTTTCTCTCAGTGTGAAGCCATTCCACCTTGTCCTGTCCCTGCCCTTGTAAATAGTCCCTCTCCATCTCTCTTGTAGGCTCCCTTCAGATACTGAAAGGCTGCAAATAGGTCACCCTGAACAACCAGAGCTGATGGGGATCTATCTAATAAAGTCAATTTAGATCAGATAAGGAGTCAGATGACACTGGACACTAATGCTTATGCATTAGTCTTGTCTCCAGTAGGCTGGTCAATAGTCCATTGGCCTCACAGATCTCCAGGGACCATGTGAGTTGCTAATGCAGGCAGCTGGTACTATTTCAGAAGCTCCAGGATATCTTGCATGTCCACCAAATGACATTCTAGGAGGGCCTGGGTGTATGAATGTAATTTGAAATATAGAAAAATATCTTGCAGATATCTAGCACACAATAAGACCTCAAATAGCAATTGGAACCTCAATTTAATCAACTGAATCACTTATTACTTAGGGGTATGATACACAACTGACAAGTAGTTATTTTTATATGTAGACATCAAAACTTAGTTTCCTGATTCTGTACCTGAATCCCACTTCTTATGCACGAGTTTATCCAGGGATGGAAAGATGACACCAACCCAGCCAATAAACTCTGACAAACCGATCTAAACTTGCACGGAAGCAGAAATCAGATATTGCAAAACCAATAAAAGAACAAAAAAAAATTATCAAGACGAGTTCCAGATGTAGGGCATGATGATAAGAAGTCAAGGTGCAGCTCTTAAGAACTATTTGTTAGCTGCTTTCCAACACAATATTTGTGCCCTTTCCACCTGAGGGAGGGAGGGCCTGAGTCCTAATTAAGCCTGAACACCACCACGTATCTTTACTTCTTCAGACCAAGGCCATGACATAAATTGAAGCAGCCACCCAGATAACACTTGATTTTTACAGCAACTTGAGAACCTTCAGAATGGAAGCTCCAAAAACTGAAACAGGCAGTGTCTTGTTTGAATGTCTCTTAAGAACAATTGCAATTCTTCTCTCATTATGTAAAATTTTAATCCAAGATTTTATTCCTATAGAAAAATGCAGAGAAATAAATGATTCCTCCAAATAGCGGGCTTTATTATAACTCTGAAGTCAGGCTCCTTCAGCATAATTCTTTAACCATCTTTGAGTACCTAAAAAGTCAATGTTTTATGGGCCTTTTCATAAGTGCTTTTTTGCTTAAAAGGTTATTGCTCTTAAAATGCATAGCTCAAATTTTCTTGACAGGCATCCCAAAATACACTTATGTGATCATAGAGATGAAGAGGTAGAGAAAATGCTCTGCTTCTAAAACACTCGTAATTACACTAAAACACAGTAATCATATTCTAAAAGCAAAATTTGCAGATATTAGATACACTCTAGTAACCAGGGTGTCTGAGTAAACATTGACTCTATCTTCATCAATCATTACAGTCTACAGACAAAGGGAATAACCCTTTACCCAAACCCCCACTGGTTTTGTTTGTTTGTTTGTTTTTCTTAAGCTCATCTTTTTCCTGAAAAATCTCCCCTTGGATGTAAAATTCTTGATTCTTTGATGATTTAAATAGTTATGCACACACATAAAACAAATGCAAGTGATTCGGAAATAGAAATTTTCATGCATACTAAAAGTGGAAATTTTTGTTGTTGTTAATTTGTACTGTGCCACTGAGTTTCATATGAAATCCAAGGTTTGTTTTTTTTTTTGTTTGAGGGTTCTTTCTAGAAATTCACCTTCAGAAAGATAATTTTAAAAAAAACTTAGGAAACTTATAGAGAGTCATATGTTGGCAGTGGAATGTGAAAATAGGATCTGCAAAAAAACCTAGAACCAAACAGTAGTGAAGTGAAAATCCAAGTTTAAGGTACTTTGATTTTTTTTTTTAAATCTGTGACTGTTAATAACTTCAGATGCTGAGGAGTGCCAAAAAAAAAAAATTCTCCAATGTGGGAAATTTTAGGGACTATCGGCTCAGTCCAGGTTGGGTGCTGAGGGTGCTTAA
Organism: Parotia lawesii; assembly: GCA_003713295.1. Lineage (NCBI taxonomy): Eukaryota > Metazoa > Chordata > Aves > Passeriformes > Paradisaeidae > Parotia > Parotia lawesii. The sequence continues at coordinate 220,793 of RAHM01000381.1, read as the reverse complement.
CTTAGATACCATTGGTGTCATAGCCTATCTCGGTAAGGCTCTCCTCACCTAAATTTGATTGTCTGAGTATTAGAAATGTAAGCCTGAGCCAGATGCCCCAGGCTGGGTTTGAAGTGAATAGAGAGAAATTGGCATACCCAGCAGGTGATTCATGCTTCATCTCGTAAGATGCAATGAATCACTTTCTGAACATGACTATTTTCCTCCACTGAATGTAAATGGACCTGAGGGATCTACTGGCTGACTCTAAACGCTTAACTTGTAACAGCCTAAGTAAAAGCAGACAAATCATGCCTATTATCTCTGAGTTTGAGAAGGTGACGAGCAGCACAGGCTGCCTCCTCCTCAGCCCTGCCAAAGCCTTGCTGTACCTACAGGTGATAGACAGAAGCAGTCTTACTGCCTGTGTTGACACCTGCAGTAGGATTTTTCTGTCTTTATTTCTCAGTCTTAGTTTTCTAAATTTATGCAGATCTGGTGTAATTTTTATGAGGAATCTGATTTTGCCAAAACTCTCAATATTCCCTATGGAATGCGGCAGATTTTTTTTTATTATTAATTTCATACATTTTTATTTGTAGAACCATAAAATCATAGAATGATTTGGGTTGAAAGGGATCTGAAAGCTCATGTCATTCCAAAGCCCTGCCACGGGCAGGGACACCTCCTGCTAGACCAGGTTATTCCAAGCTCTGTCCCACTTGGACACTTCGAGGGATCCAGGGGTAGCCACAGCTTCTCTGGGCAACTTCTGCCAGGGCCTCACCACCCTCACAGGGAAGAATTTCTTCCGCATATCACCTCTAACCCCAGCCTCTGTGTCTTGAAGCCATTCCTCCTTGTTCTGCTAGTCCAGGAATTTTTCCAAAGTGAGTTTAGAAGAAAAATTAGGCAGTAACCCCTGTTCTGTTTTGAGGCTCCACTAATGCACGGCTGCTAAACTCACTGTCAAGGGGCGTAGGAAAAGGTTAGGAAAACCACACCCATTATCCGGCACTGTGACGTTCTATCATGACCTAGGATAAAACCAGTCTTTCAATGTCCTGTGAAATATTCATTACAACTTTTTTACCAGTTGTATTAGAATCACAGAATACTTTGGGTTGGAAGGAACCTTCAAACTCAGCTAGTTCCAACCCTCCTGCCATAGTCAGGAACACCTTCCACTGGAAGTGGAGGCGAGAAAACCTCCGGAATGCGCCTTCAATATGGAGCATGAGAAATTCAGTGTTAATTCATAACAAGTTAAATATCATCTGCAATCACTGCTAGCCATTGATATACTGCTGTCCTTTGAAAAAATTGTGGCAGAGCAGTATTTTATTCAGGGTCTGTGGTTCTGCAGGATCTTGATGAATAATAACCCCAATGAAAGAAACATTCGTCCATGCAATTAAAGATGGAGGTGAAATAAAAGTTCTTCAATGTGTCCAGCAAAATTGTCATACAAGGTGAGTCCAAGGTGGGACAACAATCAGATTTTTCTAAATTGTGTTGATGTGGCAGCTCTTGTACATGGTTGCCATGCACCTGAGACAACACAAAGCTGCTTCTGAAGCTTCAGGCAGCCCTGGACACCAGGAGGAGCATCAAACAGGCACTGCCAGATAAATCTGGCTGCCAGGCTTGGTGATAATGCACATCATAAGAAAGGCTCTGTCTAAGTGTTGAGCTAACAAGTAAAGAAAGTAGTCACCTAAAAAGCAGTAAATACAAATGGATATTTACAATTACTCTTTTGATACAAGGAAACTACGTATTTTGCTTTGTGTTCCAGCTAATTGCAGGATTATGAGTTAAGTGACGAAACTGCAATTAAGAAACAAGGGAAAAAATTACAATAATGGGGAGTGAAAGTTCAATTATAAGCATTTTTTTCTTTTTTTTTCTTTTTTTTTTTTTTAAGATTCTTCAGTGTGCCATTTAAGTATTACGTACATGGTGTAAGGTTCTCTTATTCTCTCCATCATTGGTGTACAGAGAGTGTACATCTAGACCTCTCAGACCCTTGCAGCATGATGAGTTCACCTCTGGGTGTGCCTGTTCCTTAATGACAGAGGGTGATTAACATGTAGATAGCTTAGACTAGAGTACTGAACCTAAAATTTGCATGATTAGCACTGCAGCAAGTATATGAATTCCAAAATATTTGGATTCATTTAAAAAAGTTTGAGATTTTTATTCACTCCAGTACTAATACATTCAAAAAATGCATATTTCCCTGTTCTCTAGTTGCGTAATCCATGGTGTGATCGTCATAGTAATTTATACTGTTAAAGAGAAAAAAAAAGTGAAACCAAAACTAAGAGCAAAACTTTTAGTATTTCAGCAGCCAGTCCTGATTTCACAGCAGGATCAAATAGGAAAGAAAAGACAAGTTCTTTAGATCCATGGTCAAAAGAAAATCTCATTCCTACAACACCTGAACTGCTTATTTCATCCTTGTGTGATTGGACACCCAGAGACAGTTCAGAACATCTCTAATTATAACACTTATACAATAGGGTGGTGACTGGGCTACCATAACCATTCAAGATACACACTTCTTGATTTTCCAAGATTTATTCCAAGGAAAACATCCATCCAGCTGTTCCTGGAAGAGCGTGGTGACACTGATTATCTCAATTATTCCAAGGTATTGTCATTTGGAACAGACTGTACATTTTCTAGGCACTTTACTGCAACACACAGTCTATCATCAGTTTAGTGGCTTCAGAGATCACAATTAATTTAGTGGAGGGCACTTCTTTAAAATTATGGAATGTAGGATTTTGGTTTTTTGGTTGGTTTTTTATTCTAAATTCACTATCATTACTTGTTCATACTTCTCAAGTGCCATGCAGCTCCGCCCACTAGCCAAAAGAAAATTGGCCTGAAAAAGTTGGTTGATTCCAGCAACTGCTTCATGTTTTTGGGAGATTCTACCTAGTCAATAAACAAAAACAGCAATCAAAATAAATTTTCACAGATTTTGTCACACAGTAAAAACCTATGGAGACATCAGCCAAGTCACCTGTGGTACAGATAAATTTTGTGCTGTTTTAGATATCTGCATTGCATCTGTCCACTATTGATACAGTTATTCTGTGCTCCCACTACAATCAATGACAATGAAGATCAAGAAACGTGAACTTATGTGAAAGATTCATTTTAATATCGAACGTAGCTTTGAAAAAACCATATCATAGTCCCTCACCCTCTACCAAGAAGAGCTGTAGAAAAGACAGTGCCAGAGATTCACACACAGTGAAAGAGCAGGGCACACCGAACTCCAGTTGCATCAAAGGACATTTTCACTGAGTATTAGAAAAATGCATCCCAACACAGGAAGCATTCCTAGCTCATGACAGGGACAGAAGCCCAATGAGGAATCTGGGCTCCCGCCCACAAAAGCATTCACAAAAGTCTTGACTGGACAAGTAACCAGATCTTTTATTGAATTTATCCCGGATTTAGGCAGGATTGGGCTAAGTGATTTACACAGGTCTCTTCACAACTAAATTTCCACGTTTCCATGAATTATAACCCTTATAGGAAGACTTCATGTCATTGAGTCTGCAGTGTTGACTAGCTAGAAACAGACACGGTGGGCCGTATTTATCTTTTATCAGATTGACTTCAACCTTCATTCCTAGAGTATCAGTACATTATCTTTACAGCCTGAAGTAATGATCTTTGAAAACCTATTATCATTACTGTTTATGAAAATATAGAAGATATTGTTATTTTTACTTGTTTTATGCTTGTACAGCCATTTGCATTTACAACCACAGAAACTCATGCCAGTGTCTAGTACAGACTGAATACTGCAAACTCACATTTTCAAAGTGATACAAAAGCATCAGGAATAGAAATCCAAGAGAAAGTAAGGACAGTTTAAATTTCCATGCATTGTAAAACTAACCAATTATCATGTAAAATTATGGCTGAGTTTTGACCAGAATGTCATGTCTTTGCAGGCACTCGGGAGATCCCTCAGAAATTTGCTTCAGAGAATAATTATGCATTGGCAGGTGGAAAGACTCAATGAGTTAATGAATATCTAGTATCTGTTATTCTCTGAAGGAAGAAATTGTACACACATCTTTAGAAGACTACAATGAATATTCTGTGTAGTAACTAATGATATTGTTGACCATTCACCTTAAATGATGAATTACAGTGAACAAGGCTATATTAACTTTCATTTTTTGATCCTTCAGTGGTCATTGCTTTTCACTGAACAATCATTCTCAAGAGAATCTCCACTACTTTGCCTGCAGGGAAGGTTTATTGTAGCAGCAAGAACAATCTCCAAAAAGTAATGAACATCACTAGACTGCCCAACTCTTGAAAACCTGTATAAACTAAATGACTAATAATGGTTGCCTGCAGCAGTTAATATTTTTTGCTCATAACCATTTGGTTGAGGAATAAACCAAAGAATGCTTTATTACAATGAAGAGGAAGCAAAATGTCATGTTGGGGGTAAAAATTAGCCTGAATGAAAATCTCTAAATGCTCATACACACATAACTGCAGTGTCTGTGTCAAAGAGTGGTAATGTGGATGTTTGTGGCAGTTTCTAAATGAGAGATTAAATAGATCAGGAATTTTCTTCAAAAGGAGATATATGAAGGGATTTAAAAAAAAATCTTAAACAGAATTGATCGCTGACAACCAGAGCAAAGTTGTCAGCTGAAACTGGATGAGTTTCTGCTGTTTATTATAGCATAAGAACATGATGAAATAGCAGTAAGTGTAAAGCAACAGGAGGAAAGTTATTGGGGGGTTGGTTTTCTTTTTTCTTTTGTTTTGGGGGTGCTTGGTGCTTTGGTTTTTTTCATACAGGATGCAACTGCATTGAGGAATTGAGTTCTGTAGGATGTTGTGGAGGACAAACTTAGAACAGACAAATTTTTGGAAAAGAGGCCCAGTGTTCACAGTAGAATCATGATAGGGATTATTTCTCTAACTAAAGAACTTCTAGCCAGAACTTCACCCTAATGGAAGATAGTTCATTACACTCTTTCTAGTAATTTTGTTTCTGCGTGTATTAGTGAGTCCTGTTGCAACTGGTTTCTGCCTAAGCAGCATTTTAAACCGGTCAAACTAGGATATTTTATTGTTCACTTTCTGTATATTTCCATGATTTTGACTCTATGATTTATAAGATCAGTTCTAGAAAGTCATTTGCAGTACACTGAACACTTCACCAAACTGTTTATGAAGAGAAAAGAACATTTTTGTAATTTCTTTGTTAAATTGCATAGCTGATTGGACACTCCTAGATCTTTGGTGAATTCYTAATACCTTAGGTGATTTCAAAGCAAAAAATTGTAGACAAGTAAAATCTCTTTGCAGTTATATTACTCTTCTTCCACAGAGGACAGCAGAGATCCATACACTGGGGATTTACCAATTCTTCAGATTTGTCATCAGGAAACTTATCTGGAAGGAGTAGCCTCCCAAGCCAACATGAAATTGTGACATGATTGTGTCAGAAATTGGTTGTCAGCCTTTCTTTAATCACCTCATGACAAAAGGTTTAGAGGAAAAACAGTAATGAAAAATTCTCTTTGGCTGCCAGATGTGTAAATACTGAAGCCCTTCTATATCTGGATTCTGAGGGGCTCTCACAATTTTCATTCACTTCATTCACTTACCGAGAAAATTTTTTTTATAACCTGATTCACAGCCCATTGTAGTCAACATAAAAAATGTACCAATTCCTGTAAAATTTGGTTCAAGACCGGAATAAAAGGCTTCCTAATTTAGATCTGCAATTTTCATGAGAAGTTACTTTATAGCCATCTATATATGCAAATTAAAACTGTGAGTGTTATGGTTGCTGTTTATCTTTGTGACTGTTTACTCCAGGTAGCTCTCAAATTTCTTTAATAATTTGTGCTATTGCCCTCTAGAATTACAGAGAGAAATCTTTCATCTAATTGCTAGACTCTATATGCAAATGCTGTCAGATTTAATTAATATTTTCCCCCTTGAAATGATGAACAAAGCTCAAGAAGTTTTAGATGGATCATATTCTAGAGATATTACATTAGAAATCCAATGTTGTTCCACAAAAGATATTGCAGCTGCATCTCCCCAGAGTACTAACAAATGTAGGCTTGGCCTGCAATGAGTCTGCTGGTGCACACACTTCAAAATGTCACATCTAAATGGTACAGTGGAGATTACTGAAATCTGTATTAGCATCCACCAGAACTGGTAGTCTGCATGGCATCACACAGAACTATAGTGAATGATGAGTTTAGTCAGTAAAGAGACATAAATGTACCAGTAGCCTCAATAGGATAGTTCTGGAGCAGACCTGATGCCAACAGATTATGTCAATCTATAATTTATATGTGTGTATGTTTGTTTAAAGTGTATCCTTACGTATGCTCATACACATACCAGGTGATCTACCAGTAAAGCTTAATCTGTATTTTTCATCCCTTACTGTAATTTCCATTTTCAGTTGAAGTGGTATGTGCAAAGTATATACTATAAAATTATCTTTGCAAATGCTCTGTCGGAATACTTAATGGGTTTAAACAGGAATGAGGCCAAATACCTTCTCATAGCATGACAGGAAGACATCACAAATTTAATAGAAGTCAGGTGCTTCACTTTCCTTCTGAACTGCCCATCATGACACAAATCAGCCTTCCTCCACTAAAGAATGAGGCCTGACAGAAAGAGCTTCAAGTCCTTTTGGGATCCCATGGCCTTCCTTTCTCTTCAATCCTCCATGTTGGCCCATAACATAATCTATCTGGGAAGAGTCTTTCATGAACAGCAAATTCGTGCCCAGCCTTAGTGTTTCTTCTTTTGACACGGTACTGCACAGGTATTGTCTTCCTCAAGAGAGGAGTAAAGTTTAGATGTCTCTGAAGAAACACTCAACAAACCTACCAGCAACAGAAGCAACGAAGTAGACTTGTTAATGTTATATCTCTAGATTTTATGTTTTAAATTCAGTGAGATACCTTCCATCCAAACATAACATATTCAGACGTAGATTTGCTTTGAGTAACTCAAGTAGATTTGCTTTAAGGCTGTACACAAGCAGGTAGCACACCAGCTTCTTGCAGAGACTTGATTATTAGTTGATAATGCGCTGTGTTATATGCCAGTGTAATCTGTGTCTTGATCCATTCTGTTCATGACATTTTTCTCAACAGTGCATATTTCAGACATTTACACTTTTGTTGAACTGGAATCGGAGCCTTCCACTGGGTTTGCAACCATTTAAGAAATCTGTCTGAAAGACCCAAGTCAGTGACATAATTACTCAATTTCAGGCACCAGTGCATGAAACACTAGCTACCTCACTGAATGTATCAATCTCAAAATAAATTCTATTGATTTAAAATAAATTTTAGCCTGGTTGCAGAGTCACTTAATCCCAAGGGCTTGAGGTGCCAAAATCCTGACCTTTGAAGGCAAGTGGGTTATGAGTGAATCTGCACAGATGTCCCAGTGCATTGTTTGTCCACAGACTAGTAGCAACTATTATTACAGCATACTTTTGATCTGAGCTGTGTTCAGTCTCCCATGACAAGCAGAGCTAGATACTAGTAAGTTTCAAAGGTGAATAAGCTCACTGAGTTACCGTTTCAGGCAAGGCTGGAAGAATACAGCAAATGAAGGAATAAACCAAGTGAAAGAATAAAGCAAGTGAAAAAATAAAGGAAGTGAAAGAATAAAGCAAGTGAAAGAATACAGCAAGTGAAATTTCTAATGTCCAAAGAAGAAGAGGATAAACTACAGTTACCTGAGCATGACTCCAGTTTCAGTATGTTCTTATGAAAAGAGAATATTAACATTACTCTATTAACATTAGCCTTTTGCACACGTTGGGAAATGCTTCTCATAGAACCCATATCTGTAGAGGGGTCATGGTGCCCACTATGAAGGAACCATCCTAGAAATCATATTTATCACACACAGCCATGGGAAGTGTGCCCATGTCACTTGGTTACCCACACACCTGCAGTATTTATCTTAGTTTTCCAAACCCCAGCTAGATATACAAAAAGGAAAATAATTTTTTTTAGACCAGGGCTGGATGAAGGCAAAAGGATATCAAAATGAAAGCAAGGAATTATCCAGCCTGATTTAGATTTGACTCCCTCAGGCTATTGCTCACTAACTCTGCACTGCAAAGGAACAAAAAAATTCACTTGTTCATCCTGGAAAATGGTTTTATATTCTCATAACAAACTACTTCTCCAACAGTCCAAACAGTTTCCTACTGGGAAACATTACCACCTGAAACAAATTTTGTTGCATGACTGTGAGTCAAACCTTCAAAGCTTTTCTTAGGTGACCCTGTAATGGGTTGAAAAAACAAAAGCTGACAGAGTAAGCAAGAAAGTACTCAACTTCCAGGTGAACAATCCACAAAAGGCATATAAAAGAGGCAGTAACTAAAGACAAAACTAACGCACACAGCACCACTCGCTCCAGACAGCCAAGGTTATTTTCAGGTGTTGTCTACACTGGAGAAATCAATTGGCTGTAATGTCCTTCAGCTGTTGGCAGGGGCTCTCAAGTCTGAACAGATTTGATACAGTAAACTTTTCAGTGGCTATCACTGATATTTCTCCAGGATTTGTGTGTCTGGGAGAGTTCACTCCACTACAGGGGCAGATAATACACATCCCACTGCTTTACCATCTGCAGAAGCAGAGTTAACCCGTCTCTCATGTATTTTCTTTGCCTGGCCTGAAGCCATTTAACCACAGCCATGGTATCATGTGTTTTACAGAACCTACCTTGGGAGTTATTTTCTTTTTTCTCAATAAACAGTTTCTGATACAGAAGTGCCTTTTTTTTGTTCCCTTGTCAGAATCCATCTAGTTCCTTCCAGCTGTGTCTTTCTTCATCTCCAAGGGATAAGAAGCTTTGCCAGTTCCTGGAGTATAAGGCACATCAGCTGTTTTAAGGAATACTGACATTTTTTTTCTTCAGTGATTGGATGTCAAAGGCTAAAGAGGTGAAAGACCTGGAGACAAAGCTACAAATTTCTGAAAACTTAGGGAAGTTATGATGAAAAAGGTATCAGAGACCATCTGTTTTCAATCCTTGCCTGAAAATCCACGACTGCTTGAAATCGCACCACGAGTTCAACAGGCAGGCAGCTTGTGATAACTGAAATGCCAAATTCAATTCATTTGACCTTATTTAAGCTACCTCTGTGCATCCAGTCTGGAATTCACAGAATAAGCTCTTTAAGAAATGTTCTTGCTATGTCATTTTTACCAGATTCAAGTAGAGCCTTCAATCTTTTCCTGATTTCCATGAGTTTACTGAGGTGAGAAAATGGACCAGAGCACAATGGTAGACTGTACTCATTCTTCAGTCATGGTTACTTAGATTTTTATTGGTGGCTGTAGAAAAAACAGGACTAGAAAGGGATTTTGAATTGTTGTCTAGGAAAATGGAAATCTGCTAAAATTAAATAAATTAAAAATTAAAAATTAAATATATATTTTCATTGTTTAAGTCTCTAAAATGATCATCTGATATTTCATAGAATCATAGAAAAACTCTGGTTGAAATGGACCTGAAAGCTCATCCCATTCCACCCCTGGCCATGGGCAGGGACACCTTCCACTATCCCAGGATGCTCCAAGTCCCATCCAACCTGGCCTTGAAAGAACAATTGCAGAGATGGGGCAGCCACAGCTTTTCTGGCCAATCTGTGTGAGGGCCCCAACACCTTCACAGTAAAGAATTTAATTCTAATATCTAATCTAAATCTATTCTCTTTCAGTTCCCTCTTGTTCTATCACTACAATAGTCTCTCCATAGTTTTCTTTTTAGGATCCTTTCAGGTACTGGAAGGTTGGTAATGTTCACAATAATTGTATGGGACACATAGTAATTTCCATATATGTTGAAGAATGACTGGAAATTGAAAAATATTTTATCCCTGTCTGTTTTTTCTGTCTACTGGCCCTTTTGCTGATGATAGCAACACTAAATTCAGGTGTGTCTCCATGTGTATTGATGGAAGATACGATGGTACCAATGCATAATCCTGGCACATCATCCTTTCTTTAAACATCTCCACAGAATCTTTGCAGCAATTTCCATGTAGTTTCTACAGGCAGCACAGTCCACAGAACAGGGCAACCATCATCACCTTTTCCATGAGTGGAAAATGAGAGCTGAAACTCTATTTGGTTTCTCCACTGTCCTCAACATCAGTTGAAAATCTTTAGGCCTTGGCAGACATTTGTAATTGCAATTTGAGCTCTGTCATCTCAATATGAGCTCAAGCTGTCTCCCACACCATCTTAATAGGTTAGTCTTGAACAAGACTAAACATAAAACAGGGTGGTTTTCCTGTATTCATTACTAATTTTAGCTTCTCCTGGCCCCCAGGAAGGTGAAAAGAAACTTGTAGCTCATGGGGTTGAGGGTAGCCCATGCTTCAGCCATATGCAGTATCTAGTGTGCTGTAAATTCATACACTACTCTAACTTCTCCAAGTAGACAAGCTGTGAAAGGAAAAAAAAAAACTGCTAGGAAAGTACTTGTGCATATGGCAACACTGAACTGAGGCCAAACTGGCTGCTTAGCACTTCAGAAAGCAGAGAACTTACAAAACATTAAGGTGGAGTACCTCAAACCCATTATTTATATATAGAAAGGTAGGTAGAGATGTAGATGTAGATATAGATATAGATGATATAGATAGATATAGACTCACTGTTAGTTCCCCTGTTATATACCAGAGATATCCCAGCTTGACAGCAAGAGACCCTAAGCAATAGCACTGTGATTAAAGTTAAATCCTGCCTTTACTTATTTATTTATTTATTATTTACTTATTTGATTTGAAGTTTCATAGTGGTGAAAGAGGAACTGACCAGTTTTGCTTCTGATCCAAAGCAAGTTTCTGTGATGTTAGGCAGTATGTCTGCAGCCAAGTAATGCATTTGTAGGACAGACTTGAACGAACAAAAATAATTTTATTTAGCCTATGCTTCAGTCTCTTTGATGTTGCTCCAGCGGTATGGGTACTCTACTGAGGAGTACTCATTCCTTTTGCATGAGGAGTACTCAGGCCCTTTGTATGAGTTATTAATTCACTGTACCTCTAAGACAGGTCATCTTTCATATCTGAAATTCTGTGATCTTCCCTTGTACCTTGATTTCAGGCTTTCTGCATAAGAGACGACTTGTCTCATGTATTCATGACAAGCTACAGTCCAGGTCTTTCTTTTGGGGAAAAAAAAAAAAGAGAGAGATGTTTCACCAATATGATTTTTCACATTTCTAAAATCCGGAGGGACCAAATTATTTTCACGTTAGTTATTCTTATTGGGAAGGGATGAGTTTTGACTGTGCCAACCCCATGAAGATCTCTATTTGAAAAAACATATCTTCCATATGCACAATTTTTCATCTGCTGCCTTACATCAGCAGTTAGTCTTGGGTACCCTCACTAAAAGAGCTGGTAATTTCATTCACATACAAAATATGCCATTTCCCAGAGTTACACTGACTCAAGAGAAATTGCTCAAAAGTGCAGGAAAAAAAAAAAGTAAGCAACATTTGCTAAAAGATCACAGGTTTCTGTACTTTTCTCTTTCCCTGACTATTGATGGCCATGGGTCAGGGTTTTCTGCTGTTCAGGCAAAAAATTTGGCCCAGGCACAGGATAAATAATTTTTTCACTTGTTTTAAGAAATCTGCCCTCAACCTTGATGTATAAATTGAGGTGTAGTATCTTATTCAGAGAAGTTATGGTAGGAATTCACAAGGCCGACTAACCTGTGCTTTCTAAATGAATGACTCTTTAAAAAAAAATCTCACCTTCTGATGCTTTTCTTCTCTTCTTTACCACTTCCGCTGACACTGAAGAAATCTAGCTGAAGAAATACATAAATCATCATTGTCACTGAAATCAACAGGCCCCAGATAGCACAACTTAACTTTCTTTTAATTGTTTTTCAGGGGAACCACACTTACCTACACATCCTGTTAACCTGTCCCAGAGTCTGAATCAATAAAACACTGTTAATCTTCAGCCTCAGGTTTACTCCTGTCTTCTAACAGGTTAGAGCCTAAATTTTTGTTTGCTTTACTGCAGTTAGAAGATGCTTATTTCCATGGTGTTTGGAAAAGAGTATTTGCCTGTGCCTTTTCCTTGCACAAATGCAGCCTTCAAAAGCCTTGTGAGAGGTGTAAGTGAAGGTGGTGCCACGCAGAAAAGCTCAGACAGGGTATGTGGGTCCTACACCTCCAAAACAAGTGCAAAAGGCAGAGAAGAAGAGTTACTTCCAAAGCAGTAACATGTGTCAACAAAACAAATCAAACTTGATATTGCTGCACACGAATATATATATATGAAAAAAAATTATAAGATTAATTTTTTCCCTTTGAGACAGGACAGAAGCAAAACACAAGCTTTGTTCTTTGTCATTCTAGAAAACATTGGCAACAGGTAAGAGTGACTGAAGGAAATGAGCAGCTCCCCTGGTTGCCAAAAGCGAGGCTTGCTGTTGGTGTTGATAGGGCTTGTAGGTGCAGAAATAAGCTTGGTGTCTAAAGATTTAAAAGCCAGCAGGTGGAATCCTGCCTCGGTTGAAATTACAGAGTGTTTTGTTACCAGCTAGACACACAGAATTTTTCCCACAAAAGTAATTGACCACTCTTTTTCCTTGACAGGCTTGAAATATCCTTCCAAAGGTGACGTGTAATGGACCAGACATCACGGAAACCAGCCTGATCTCAGCTCAGCATTGCTGGGTTACACATGCGATAAATAAACAGTGTAAAATGATGAGTAAGAATTACCCCTCACCTTGTTCTTGATGTAACGTGCTCAGCTAGTAAATGCTGTAATTTCCATTATTAAAGGTTTTTCCTTTATCTAGTATTAAAGGTATAAGCTTTGAGACGGTTCTCACACACCCAATTAAATGAAATTTTCTCTAGAACGAGACTATAAGCTCCACTCAGACTGCAGTCCTGGGGTGTCATTTGTCCACACTGTAGCTCTTCAGTTTCATCCTAGCAGCTGTTCTTGTTAGCATCTATCCTATCTAACCGCAGAGTGATTCACACATCCTTCACAGAGGTTCACAAAGAAAGGAGAAAGGGATTAAAGTTTATTTGACCCACTGGGATTACTCCTACTCCAGAGAAAACTCCTCCACCATTGACAAACTCCTCCAGCCTGAATGTAATTCAGCATAAATAGCACATCACTCCAGTGAAGATTGGTAATTGTGGTTACTAATGGTTTTTATCCTCAGACCTGCTCTTTTCCAGATTTAATTAGGCATATAAATGGGTACCTACCTAAAGACAGGCACAGGGCAGGTGAGGACTCCATACTCGACAGTGTTTGAGATGTTTGGCTGTTGGTGTACAACTCCCATGAAGCACAGAACTGCTTGGAGAGATGAAAGCTGACATCAAAACTACAAGGAATGAATAATTTCACTTCCCATATAATTTCTAAGAAACTTTCATTCCATGAAACTTTTTAAGATTTCATCTGTTTATTCAATTCAGGATGAAAACACATGTGAAAACACAGTGATTCCGGTCCTCCCCCGTTACTGTGTTTGTGAGACAAACATGCCTCACAGACATTTCTTGCAAAGTTGAAGGAATTTATACTGACTCTGGTGGGCTTTCTCCAGATTTCAGCTGACGTAAATGAGAGCAAGTTTTGGCCCAGTGGCTGTGAGTCTGACCATCCATCAACAATTATATATGCCAAACACATGAAAAGACCTAACACTAGTGACTGACACTATTTACTTTTGACATGAAAGACCTTTCACTAGGGACTTCCAAAACAAGCAAAGCACATTTTAGAGACTCTTTCCAACCCTTCCTTCACTATTTGTGTAGTGACAGGTCCTCAGCAGCTCCTGTGACTTCTCACTTCACCCCTGTGACGTAGCATTAACTCCTCCAAGGAGCAGAGAGGATTAGATATTTCTCAAAGCTCACAAATTGCCATGTCCTTCCAAAGAATTGTTTTTGTCCTTTACTCCAGCTTCTTTCATAGCAAACAAAGCAAGGTCAGCCCTCATGAGCCATTCCCGCAATGTCCCCTCATCTGGCAGTGAGGTGCTTCCTCCTGGCGCCAGTGGCTCTTGTACTGCAGCTGGATTGAGCTACTTTTTCAGTCTGAAGAAAAAAATCTAAATGAAATACTTTAAATATTTTCAAGGAGGTAGATTTTACATTTTGGGACTAAAAGGCATCCTCTCACAGGGTGATGGCCTTTTTGTGCAAAGTTGTGGAAGAATCTCTTTGGGTTAATGGCAATTACAAGATTCAGAAGTTTGACCTGAAGACCTTTCAATGTTTTAACAGCACAAAGGAGATGGCCACACTGTGTATCTTGGGGGCCCATACAGGAGATGAGCTAAGAACAGTGAAGCTCTAAGATCCACCGAGAAAGGACTGAGGGCCAGAGGTACACAAGGGACCCCTGGGATGCTGGTCAGAAGAATTAAGGCCTCTTGTTGTCCTCAGGTTCCTGGCATCTTGCAGCAAAAAGTGGTCATAAAACTATAGGATTGAAGAGTGACTGATGCCATCTACTTGGACTTGTACAAAGCATTTGACATTGTCCCACACTTCAGTCTTGTCTCCAAATTGGAGAGACAAAATTTGGCAGAGGAACCCCATAGTGAATAAGGAATTGGCTGGATGGTCACACTTAAAGAGTGGAGACCAGTGGCTGTAGCAGGACTTTCCACAAGGGCATGAAGTGACAGGACAGGGCACAAGGTTAGATGAGATATTAGAAATAAATTCTTGACTGTGAGACCAGAGAAGTTGTGGCTGTCCCATTCCTGGAAGTTTTTAAAACCAGGTTGGATGAATCTCTTAGCTCTGGTCTAGTCAAATGTGTCCCTGCCCATGGCAGGGGGTTGTAATGAGATTAACTTTAGTGTTCCTTTCAACCAAAACATTCTGTGAGCCCATGATCCTATTTTCCTGGTATTTGTGGACCCACTGTTAGTGTTGTGTAAGCCCAAGCAAGAAACATCACATTTTTTCAGCAACCCATCATTCCTAGGTTATCACACTTGAAGGAGTTCAGCAGCACACACTAACAGTGCCTATCATTAGAAAGACAATATCTCATTTATGTATTTTTTAGATACATGAAGGGAGTTTGAAAAGTATATGGAGTGAAAAAGAAAAGTACACAGGTTCAAAGTGCTATGCTAATTACTAGAATTAAATAAAGTCTTTATTCAAAGGCATTCCACTAACATACTTGCCAGCTTGAGTGAGAATTCATGTTTTAGTGTTTGAAAAAGACAAGAGAACAGATATGAACAACTTATGGAACTTGGAGCATGTAGTGAATTTGTGGTAAAGAAGATGTGGAATCATGAGTCTGAGGCAGCTGTGGAATATTGTGCTCAGGTGATAGATACCTCAGCTAAAAAAAAAAATAATTTTAACACTGTTGACTTGAAATATTCAGGTGGATGCTCAGGTGAAGTAAAAAAAGGACTGTTGTATTGTAGTCAATACAGCCACTCAAATTCAGATTAGTCTGTCCACAGGCTACATTTACAATGATCATTTAATGGCCAATCATATCACCTGTAAAATGTAGGTGAATGAAATCTAAGCAGGACCAAATCAATCAAAGGTTTCTCTTAGAAGATGCAGATAAAAATGAAAGAAAAGCCAGGTTTTCTGAAGAGCTGCTCACTGTTTTCAGCAGAGACAGAGTGTATGAAATGGAAGAAATTGCAAGGTGAAAGGAATAGTCCTGGTCAACAAGACTTGCCATTGGAAGGCAGGAAAAAAAGGTTCTGGTCAGAAGCATGGAAGAAGTAACTGTACTGTAAAATACTGTCTAAATAGTAGTCTTGAGTTCTAAAGAGAATGACACCAGTTCTCTACAGACTTGGCACTTGGTGTCACCAGTTCTCAAGTTGATCCTTGCAGCTGTGACTTGCCATCCTTACTTGAGAGTTAAAAAATATGTTCTGAACAGTAGAGGCTCAGTGGGTGTCTCTGCTCTGTTCTGTATGTTGATTCACTGCTTTCTGAGAAGACAGGACAGTTCCTGTCATATCCTCTTGAAACAACCAAACATGATTTAAAGAACAGAAGAAATTGAGCTTGTTGTAGCAAAGTGCAGAATTAGGCTTTGGATTGTTAAATTGACAACGAGGTTAGAAAAAGTGAAAAGAAGCCTTTCTAATAGAACACTATCTCTGTCCCAGGATTTCGCTGTTAGAACCTCATCAGGACATTCCCAAAAACTCCAATATTCACTCTCTCCATGGCTATTTCATAATGCTGACTTGTTGGCCTTGTTGAGAGATGAATGCTGAGAATATATTTAATGAAGAAACATAGAATCACAGAAAGGTTTGGGTTAGAAGGGACCTTAACGCTCATCCAGTCCCACCCCCTGCCATGGGCAGGGACACCTTCCACTATCCCAGGTTGCTCCAAACCCCATCCAACCTGGCCTTGGACACTTCCAGGGATGGGGCAGCCATGGCTTCACCAGGAAACCTGTGCCAATGACTTGCTACCATTTTAAGTAAAGAATTTTCTCCTAACATCTAACCTAAATCTCCTTTTTCAGTTTAAATCTTCTTGTTCCCTTATCTATCTCATAATGCAGAAACTGTTACTTACAGTGTGCTTGCAGAAGTCACCTTTTGGGTTTTTTTTGTTTTTTTGAGTATATGGACTCTACTAATAGATGACACTTTCCTTCTTTCTATCTTTTTTAACTTTAGGAAATAGTGAACCTTTTAATTCAGTAGGGAGGAGGATAAATAGCTGTACATTACCAGAGAAACTACCTCTTCAGGAAAACATACAGAAATCTGAACAGTTCCTGCATGTGTAGCAAAACTTTTTTTTTAAGTGTCTCCAGGTGGGGTTGCATGGCTTGTACATTCATAGTTTGCGGATTATTCTATAGCTGATCATGCAATTACTTTTAATAGCAATTTTTGTCACTTTCTGAAAGTTTTTTTTGGTGTTTTGTTTTATTGGGTTTTTTTTCAGACCAGAGAGAACAACAGATCTCTAGAAGCCACTTGGTGAACTAATCAGATAAAAGGAAATCTCACTTAAGATACAAATGTGATGAGCCTCCCATGGTGGAATTCATGAACCACATGATGAAAAATGCAGCAATTATATTCATGACTAATCAGTGTTTAGTATAGCACCCAGGATGAAGAAGAACGCAAATGGTAAAATACAGCAAAAAATAATGCCAAGAACACTGTACAAGCAATGAAGGAGATTAAAATAGACTTTATTTTTTAAATTTGTATGAATAGGAAGGGTAGTAAAAAACCAAAAAACAAGGCAACACATGAAACAGTCATCAGATAGAACAGCTAATATATTATAAGATAATAAGCAAGGGAAAAATTGAGGGAGTAAAATCACGATAAAATTTCGTATTGTAGTTTAAATCAGCTTGCACCATGTTGATCCAGTTATTGTGATTTAATGCAAAAAAATCTCATTTGCAGAATGAGAAAGCGGTTGCTCTGCTTATTTGGATTTTTGCTAAGCAATTGAAAACATGGAAGAAAATAAAAAAAGGTTGATAACAATATCATCTATCCATCTGTGCTAAGAAACCTAAAAGAGCATTTGTTTACAATAATAGTAGAAGCTAGATAATAGTTTGTTTAGATAATAGTAGAAGTTAGTTAATAAAAAGAAAATAGAAAACTCCTATATAAGCTTTATCAATAGTTCTCAGTCAATGGAAGGGCATGGGAAGTTGAGTTTTCCCATGGAATTCCTGATATCAGTGATGTGTATGGTGGAATAACATCTGCCATCTAAATTATTGGATCAGACACAGGTGGGAAAATCTTAATGTCTTTTGATGGAAAGA
Organism: Parotia lawesii; assembly: GCA_003713295.1. Taxonomy (NCBI): domain Eukaryota; kingdom Metazoa; phylum Chordata; class Aves; order Passeriformes; family Paradisaeidae; genus Parotia; species Parotia lawesii. The sequence continues at coordinate 202,915 of RAHM01000381.1, read as the reverse complement.
AATTTTATTCAAATTGACCTGTATATATTAGGAAAATATTTTGAAACATATCTAGATTGAAATTCAGTGAAGACGAATAACCGGTAATATATTTTAAGAGGTATAATCAGATACAAGATGGAAATAATAGGCTTGATAGAAGTTCTGTAGGGCTTCATCAAGGATCACAAGCTAAACACAAGCCAATGATTTTGTATAGTTCTGGAGAACAAACATTGTACTAAGATAAATAACAAATATAAACAGACTTCCTGATTATTCGAACTCTGTACTGCAACATGAAAGTAGAACCTAAAGAGAATATTTGTGAAGATCACATTACAACAGAAAATGCATCTAATTAAAAACAGATAACATAAACCATGGATTTTAACATCAATTTTTTAAGAGAAGGCAAGCGGGCGAGAGCGGAGGTACAAATGTGAACATCCATGTAGTAGTGAGTGAAGCTGGGCACTGAATTTGAGGTGTGATGACAGTGGAAAGAACACATGCAAGGCAAGGGCAAAGAGCTCAAAACACTTAATGTTGCTGAGGAACCAAATTTTCACACCTGCATCAGGCCACCTAACCCACATGCTCCTGTTTTACATCTGTATCAATTTCCCATAAGCTCATCTGTTAGTTTTAGCCCAAAGAAACATCTGAATTACTATCATGACCAGAAGATCCCTGAGCTTATTTTATTTGCCTTCACCCACCCTCTTTTCCCTTCCTCTTTGTCTTTTTTTTTAAAATAACATATCTTCACTCGAGCATTGTTGACATGTAAAAAATGTCAGTGTGCGAAGGAAGAGTCCATGGGGGAGTCATATCTTATTGAGTACTTTCTCTTATTGCCAACTTTTATGTAGGACATAGTGTTAAAATAAAAATTTAACAGCTCTCCTGTTGAGGCTCACACTGGTAACCACAGCCTGTTAAAGAAGGCAAGCAGCCATCAGATAAATATCCAATTCTTTATGGGCAAAGGGTTGAGAGCTCAAAGACAGCCTTTCATGGAGGTTTTTTTTTGACAGTTGTTTGATGCTTTTTCTACATGTGGAAGAACAAATCAATATTCTTGGTTGAAAGCAGTTTAGGTAGTCAAGCCTGAATTTTAAAGTAATTACCCATACTCAAACGTGTATCTCGGTTTTTCAATAAGAACTTTAATTTTCAGTGTTAAGTGCAACACAACTGATCTCAGGGAGCACAGAAATTGTCAAATGGGTTTTATGAGCAAAGTTCTGTAAATTTTATGCATAACATAACTGTGCATCTTGATCAGTAGGTAGAAGTTAAACTTCTGGCTCATATCCAACAGCTTCTAGTATTCATGAGAGTTATTTTCTCCACTCACTGTGTCTGAAAAAGTATACAACTCATATAAAGGTACAATTTTTCAGTTACCAGCATTTAAAAAGTCCTTGGAAGACAGGAGTTTGATGAAAATATCAGATCTTAGAACGGTAGAATCATTTAAGTTGGAAAAGACTTCCAAGACTGTCGAGTCCAACCTGTGACTGATCCCCACATTGTCACCTAGCCCAGAGCCCTGAGCACCACTTCCAGGCCTTCCTTGGACACCTCCAGGGGTGGGGACTCCACCACCTCCCTGGGTAGCCCATTCTAATGTTTAACCCCCCTCTTTCTATGTACAAATTCTTCCTGATGTCCAGTCTGAACCTCCCCTGGCACAGCTTGAGGGCCTTTGCCCTTTTCCGGTCAGTTGTCTCCTGTGAAAAGAGGCCGATGCCCACCCGGCTTCATCATCCTGTTAGGGAGCTACAGAGAGCGATAAGGTCACTCCTGGGCCTTCTTTTCTCAAGGCTAAACAATCCCATATCCCTCAGCTGTTCCTCATATGAGTGGCTTTTTACATGGATTCTTTCTTTAATGATACAATTTTATTTATTTTATATATTCTATTCATCTATATATTTTTTACCTGCTTGTTTACTTAAATATATTCTTTTATGTAGATTTGGGAATTAAATAGTAAGTGCATTTATGATATATTCTCAAGCTTCTTTCCCCAAAAGCATGATTATCTTGCCTTGCCTTGTATTTCTACCCTTCTCCCACTCCTGTCCTTCCTGCAGAACTTCTCACATCATTTCATATTTCCAGGAGTTCAGTCACAGAATCATACAGTGGTTTCTATCTGAAGGGACCTTAAAGCTCATCTTGTTCCAACCTCCTGCCATGGGCAGGGACACCTCCCACTAGACCAGGTTTCTTCAAGCCCCATCAAACTTAACCTTGGACACTTCCAGGGAAGGGAATAAATATCAGCCACTCTGAGACGCACTCATGGCAATGGATAGCACCAATCTCTCCTTAGATGTTAATGCAGCACATAATTTAATGTGGGTTTTATGTCCTCAGTTTAGAGGCTTCCAAAACAGTGGTCATGATTTCTTCTTTGGTCCCCAACAAAAAAAGTTAAGAAAACATTTGTTTGACTCTATGTGATGTAAGCGATTAATAATAACATTAACCAAAGTCAGAAGCAAAATGGTGTCTCCAGCTGTGCACAATTTATTATGTAATATTTCTCTGCATGAGTTTTATTATGTAGAAATATATGGTACAATATTATTTGCATTTCTATATTCTGCACTCTGCACACAGGTGTCTCAGTGCACACTTCCGCCTTAGAAAATTGGAATGAAATATTTCCATGCTCCTGAGATCCTTGACATGTAATAATCCAGTGAGTCAAGATTTAGGCCGCTGTTTTCTGTTAACACGTAGAGGAAAAGAAATAAAATTATCCTCATGCATGTTTCCTATGTATAAACTCCTTGTAGCTATTATTGAACCAGCAATCGGTTTTCCAATCTTCTATTAAAATATCAATAGTATTTTTCAGAGCTTAAATTGAGCAGTGATTTTATTTAAGGCTACACCGAGACACCACTTTTCTTCGAAGAAATCTCTTGTTGCTAAAAATGAAAGCCATTCAAACGACTGTGATTGAAACAGGGACAGGGAAAGGGAAAAAATCAATAGAATGTTTTCCAGGGTACTAGATCTGCTTTTGAAAAGAGACCATTAATAACATGCTTACAGTAAAAGCAGCTGCTTGCTCAAAGTGCATTCAAGGGTGAGCTGAAAGGATGGCTCTCTCCACACAGCCTCCCTGGAGAGAGAGTTTGTAAAGATTTCAAAACCCAACCTCAGACTATGAACAAAAACCTTTCCTAGGAATTTTAAATATTCTCATCTAATGTTAGATTGTTGGAATGAAACGCCTCCTAATATTTTGCGCCTAACGGAGGGCAATGTGGGTCAGTGAATGAGCTATTGGTCTGAAAACTGCTTTGCAGACAAAACACTGCAGGTCGTATTCAGCCTCTGAGGACAGTAGGTGCCATGCTAATGCCAACTGCCAAACCCTCAGCAGTGGTGGGCAGTGCTGTGGGGCATTTGCTGCAGGGGCTGACGAAACTGTGGGCTGGCTCAGTCCATTCAGAAAATTTTATAGAATCACAGAGCATCCTGAATTGGAAAGAACCCATGACAGTCATTTAGTACAACCCCTGAACCTGCACAGGACACCCCAAGAGTCACACCATGTGCCTGAGAGTGTTGCCAAAACTCTTCTGGAATTCTGTCAGGTTTGGTGCTCTGACCACTGCCCTGGGGAACCTGTTCCAGTGCCTGACCACCCTCTGGTTGAAGAAACTTTTCCTGAGATCCAACCTAAACCTCCCCTGACACCACTTCAGGCCTTCACCTTGGGTCCTGTCACTGGTCACCAGAGAGGCGGGATAGGTGCCCGCCCCTCTCTTTCCCATCATGAGAAAGCTGTAGATCACAATGAGGTGTTCCCTCAGTCTCCTCTTCTCTAGTATACACTTACGGTACTATAAGGCAAGTTAAAGGGTTGGGGTGGGACCGAATCTTGGATCATTGCCTAATTTGGTTCTAGTGTTATTTATTTCGTGTGTTTGAAGGTGTACAATAGTTTCAAATACATGAAAGGCCAACAGCGCAGTTCATCTGTAAGAGAACTGGTTTAGCAGAACTTAGTTCTCTTGGGTGCAGCTGTGTAATCTCTCACTCTCTTTGTCTGGATAGGTCAAGCAGATCTCTCTGTTTAGTTCAAGAAGATCTCTATGTTTTCAGGAACACTGGGGACAAAATACAAGGCACACCTGTAACAGTGAGCATACCGCAGGTGTATGAAGGACTCAGCTGGTATTTGTAATAACTTGCCAGTTGTAAGTTACACACTAGGAGCGTAACTGTCTATGGGAACAACATCGTCAGTTGAAGAGCGTACAAACTTGCAGTGAATGAATGTTCTTATTTTTCTTATACTGCTGATTAATCTGGATCTGTCCAATCCTCATGATCCTGTTTCCAGAATTTGGGTAGCTGGAGAAGCTTAGGTACCTCTAATATAAGCCACTAATGGCCAGATTTGTCTCATCTTGCCTCACTGAGGCCCCCAGCAGCTGTTGCTAAATTAAGATAGTACTTGTCCTTGATCTTGCGGAGTCACTGAAGAGTGAATGAGCCTACAGAGTACAAATCAGACCTTGGGTTGATTACCAGCTTCTGCATTCTGTAAGGTTTTGATCAGGGATGTCTGGAGGGAATATCAGGCTAAGGAGTTACAGCTGCTCCTTTCTGCCTTTGATTGCTTCTTCTTACACTCACATCGCAGGAAGAAACATGTCTGGGTGAAGAACTTTCAATACTTCAACTACAATAACACAAAAGCAAGAAATTTGCCTTCAGAACCAGAGGGAGAAAGCTTCCTGATCTGCCTCACAACAGATACTGTCAATAATCAGGTTGTACAGAGGGAGGAGAAAGCAATGTGAAAAGGACACTCTTGCTTCTGACCCTGTTTTGGCCCCTAAGGCTCCTGCATCATGAAATCACAATGTGAAAAAGAAAAACTTCCAAAACATACACTATGATGGCATATAGTGCTCTAAAAACAGAGACCATCACCAAAATACTCAGTCAATCCTTAATGCCTTTCTTGCTGGTCTCAGCCCCGCTGACTACAATTCCATAGATTTTGTGAAGCAATAATAATTTGGCATCCTTTATAGCAATGGATCCGTGTAGGCACTCAGCATGCCAGATCTCATTGATTATTATATCTCTGAGTTTCTATTCTAAGGAGATGCTACTCATATAATCTGCTGGTTTGATAGATGGGGAGTTAGCATTACTGCACCAGGCTGTCCACAGCCCCTTTTCATCATAGTTATAGCTATGGACTAGCAGGAGCCCCTCTGGAAATGAATGCTGGAAATCATAATGGCACTTCATGCGGTGCAGTTTTATTTAGGGAAATGCTATTCAAGAGCAGAAAATAAGGAGCCCCTGTAAAAAACCAAAAAAACCAACAGAAAAACAACTGGATACTTTAATATGATGTTTTCAATATGGGTCGTCATTGTTTTCACTGAGAATTCCAAGGGTCCTTTTATGTTCTAGATTTTTACCTTCATTTGCTCCAATTTTGTCTAAAGATTAATATAAGATATTCACTTCAAAGAGAGAGATAACCACAGCGATTAAAATCTCTTTTGTTATGTGCAAGCAGAAGAACGACTTATTAATACTGAGAAATATATTATGCATGTCTCCCCTCTGCTCTAAGTTCTCATGGAACATACTCCCATGAAAACAAAATAGGCTTTTCTGGAACACCATTATGATTAATTTCTATTTTTTACCACTAGCCTTGAAAAATCATAATTTTCTAAGGCTTTCCTGGCATTTTGTGCAAAGGAATGGTGTCTCTTTGAAAAAAAATCCCTGAAAAAAAAGTTGGTAACACGTAACGATGAAGGGTTAGACCTCATAGCTGATGACAGGGTTTTGGCTGACTCAAAATGCCTACATAACCCACATTAATGTTTAAAAAATAATATTTATTCTATGAACTTCCATTCTCCCTACTAGTAAGGGAAATGTAGCTATCCTTATTTCATGAGGGGAGACTGAGACATTGAATTATTTAATGGTTATTCAAGGAAGAGAGGGAGACTGAAATTTTCAACTGCTCATTAAACACCTCCACCCTGTCTGATTTTCAAGTGAACTTATGCACTGAGGAACCCTGAAAATATTACCACCTTTTTTAATGAATGAACAGGATATCAATTTGATTAAAAATCCCCAAAACCTGGTGGCATATATCAGAGTTTGTTTTTCATTCGTGTCTGAGATTTTTCAATTCAGTCCTTAAATTATACTCACTAGCCACTCAGTTGCTGCTGCTGATGGTGACTGCATACATCAACCACATGGACAAAATAATCATTTTGTGCATATAATACAAGTCAAATTAAAGCAGGGTACACCAGAACTAGCAAGGTTTCAATTCTGAGGTAAATTTGACTATTTGGATTTTGAGCATGACCCAAAGTGAGTTTTCAGATGTTGATGGGTCCTTAAGGGAACTATCCAGGACTTGCAACCTCGGTGAGTTTAGAATAGAATCAGAAAATCCCAGAATGACTTGGGTGGGAAGGGACCTTAAAGAGCATCCCGTCCAACCCCCTGCCATGGGCAGGGACACCTCCTACTATCCCAGGGTGCTCCAAGCCGCACCCAACCTGGCCTTGGACACTTCCAGGGGTGAGTGCCATAGCTTCTCTGGGCAACCTCACTGCACTCACAGGGAAGTATTTTTTCCTCCTTATTTGGTGGCTTGACATCATGATTAGAAACTTACAGCTGAAGACTCTTCAGGGTTTCAGGCTACGTTCAGCAGACCAGTCAGAGGATAAAGAGTATCAGAAAGCCGGATTCCTGTCTTTGTGCCTCTCCACAAGGAGTTTGCCCAGAGTTTGCCCAGAGTCTGGCAAAAGTAGTACAATGGGATACAGAAAAAAATTCTGTCAAACCCCGAATCTTTGAGGTAAAACAGTTTGACTTGTAGTGGTTTTAATACAGCTCTATTTAGTCAAAAATTTATGTAATCTTAGGATCCTTTAGGTCAGAAAAGCCCCCTAAGATTATTGAGTCCAGTCATTAATTCAGCACTGTCAAACTCGCCACTAAACCATGTCCCCAGCTGCTGCATCTACAAGTTTTTGGAGTGCTTTGGAAGCTCCACTGATTTTCACAATCGATCAGGAGAACGGGAGACACTGACTCTAGTAGCAGTCTGAGGTACTTAGCTATATTAATTACCTAAGAAACTCGTATCATCTTCTGGATTGATAGATATGATGATAAGAAACATCAATTGTGAAAATAATACTTACTTTGTTTAACTGTAATGGTCATTCGGCAGCATAAAAGGAAGTATAAAACACAGTGGGACATGAACAATGTCAGGATATGGGAAGAGGACCTGCAGGGCTGGGATGCAAGGAAAAAAATGAAAACATGGGAACATTCTTTAGGAAGGGTGTTGGTCTGAGAGAATATATGGGAGGGAAAGAGAAATTGACTAGTTTAAAGGGTAAGAAAAAGTGAGAAAACTGGTGATGAATATGTAGGAAGAGATTTAGATAGATAAGAGGAAGAAAGCAGGGGTTAAGAGAAGAAGGGGAAAAGGAGGAAAAGAGCAGAAAACAGAAATCTTTCCTCTTCTTGGGAGGCATTTGCACATGCTAGAAGCTGTAATTAGTCTTCTCCAGTAACCACAACTGGGTATGTGTGTCATCCATATCACATCTGAATGAAACTAAGCCACTTCACTGATGATGTCTCAGACAAATTTTCTTGAATGAAGAGAGTGTGATGTGAATTCAACATGTGTATTTCACAAGCCATACAGTTTTCTTTATCTGTTGGATGAGTTTGGATTTCTCCAGTTGCTGCTTGCTGAATTGAATGCATCATATCCAGTTTAAAATCACTTTATCTCACCAAGTTATTAAAGGAAGACAGAACTTCAGTACTCAGCAATCAGGATGCACACGATAGCATTCATCAAGTTAATTTCATTTAATTACTCCAGTGGTTTTTAAAGCAGACGCCAGCTATTTCTATGCACATGCATGTGTTAAAAATTAAAACAATAACAACAGAAACCAAAATCCTCAGTGGTGAAGACTTCTCCATGTGAAAATTAATCAGGTTTATTTCATTGCCATGTATTTCTTCTGTAGTTTCAATTCCCTTGTGAGGAAGCTGGGGAATGTTACTAACTGCTGCAGATTTATTCTGTAAAGTTTTCTCAGATAAACATTCATGTGTGCACGTTTGTATGCACGATCCTGTTTGGGAGGATCATTCAGGAGCATCCATTCAAAAAGCAGGTCTTTTTACTTTAGCAAATTTCTGTGTCTCTGATATTACAGAACAGAGCACTGTTCTGTTGTCTAAATCCATGGCAGGTCTGAAGGATAGAACAAAAAAAAAGGTCTAGAAAAGTCTAGATAAATCCACACAGATAAGCTCTTTCATAATACAACTTGTCAAACAGGAAAATATTCTGGAAAAAAGATAAATCATTCCACTAACTTTTAGGAAAAGGTGTTATTCTGTTTATATGTGTTAAAAGAACACCGTGTCCATTGCTTTAAATTGTGGAAAAGAGTGTTCTTATATAAGTAGATGGAATGAGTCAGTTAAATAACCACTGTTTAATTCACTCTTCTAAACAGTCACATGAAAATTTGGAAAGATACTAGAAGAAGCAACACTGAAAAAGCAAAACCCCCACAAATTTAATCTTCCTTATTAACAGATTGCACAATCTTTTAGCAGTATAAACATTAAGGACTTTGAAAAATGTGAATAATTGGCTACCATATTCCCTACACCTTTGGCTCGGTAGGACTATGAATTAAAGTTGCTCTATAATTCAGGTAACTTGAGCTTTTCTCTCTATGTGTAACCCTTTCCAATAAACCCCCTGGTTCTGCACTTCACATTCTAGTTAAATTACTTTTGTCTATCAATCAGTATGACACTTGCACTAGAATATCACCAGACACACCGTGTTGTCAAACACCAACTTTGTAGGCAGCTTGAAAAAAGGTACCCTAGCTTCATTAATCTCTTATAAGAACTCTTGACACTAAATTGCCTTTATTACCTAGTGCCTAACATCTAGTGAATTTGCAGTGTTAATTGCTTAGATTACATCATTAACAGTGACAATTTCCTTGTAAATACAAAAACTTAACATTGTTCTCCCTTATAAAGAAAAAAAAAAGCTTACCACCATCATTTAGCTAGCTGTTTAGTTTGCCTTTTAGTTGTAAATCCTCATTAGTGAGATGCCTGTAAATGAGAGCTCGGTCACAAACACATCAATCCCTCAGCTACAACCATCTCCAGATTTCCATCCATGATATTTCAAACAAGCACAGGATGGTTTGGGTTGGAAGGGACCTTAAAGTACATCATGTTACTCCACCCTGCCATGGGCAAGGACACCTTCCACTGTCCCAGGTTGCTCCAAGCCCTGTCCAACCTGGCCTTGGACACTTCCAGGGATGGGGCAGCCACGGCTGCTCTGGGCACCCTGTGCCAGGGCCTCATCTCCCTCTAAGTAAAGAACTTCCTTACATCTAATCTAAATTTCTCCTCATTTGTTTTAAAACCATTTTCCCTTGTCTCATCACTATCTACCCATGTAAAAGTTGTTCTCCCTCTTTTTCACAACCCGCCTCCAAACAGCCTCTTTCAAGTATTTGCTCAGGACAATAGCATTCCTACAGGCTGAGTTCAGGTTCTACCTCCCCCCATACAGGAAAGACTGGATTTGGAAATCTGGGAGTGTTTTGTGGCTGGGGCAGGAACTGGAGAGGTAGAAGATGCCAGTTTTAGTCATACAAACCCAAGTGAAAATAACATGATCCAGATGTGGTTGTCTGATTTTTGTCTCCTGTGGCCAGGGGTCACATGCAGAGGGATCCAAAGGAACCAAGTGGCAGATTTAAATATGACAAAAGTCATCCTGCTTTTCTTTCCATTGCCTGTAAGTCCAGATGAACCACTCTTAGGCAGCAAAAGTTAGACATAAATTGTGTGCACAATAGTAAACATGCAGAAATTGTTCTTTTCCCCAGCTGCAAGAAGTGGATGAGCTAGGAAAGGTTAGATGGTTGCTTCAACAAAACAAATCCAGGCACAATAATAACACTGCACTTACAATATGCCAGAAGTCAAATACAAGGGTGGACACAGTTAGAATAGCTGACCACTGGAATAAATTATCAAGAGAAGCACTGGATATTTTTTTTTCCTGTAAATCAGAAAAAGGACAATGAGTTGTGTAGAGGGTGATATTTTAAGGTGAGAACTATACAAGGTCCGACTAAAGGTGCTGCTAATCTTTTCTGGACTGATTGTTAATTAAACTCCTTGGAGCAGGTTAGCTTATGCAAATACTGATGACAATGGACTCCAAATACATCTTCAATGACTAATCTGCTATTTCCTTCCAACATATGCCTGATAGGAAGCTGATTCAAATTTAAAAAAAAAAAAAAAGAGCTTTTTTTAAAAAATTAAATTCAACAGCAAAATTCACTGACTGGTGAAGAAAACGAAATTTACTAATTCATGAGAAGAATTACTTTAAAAAGAGTCATAATATAATAATTGAGAAACTGCATAAATGGTCAGAAGAACACTTTTGAGATTTTTTTTTTTATGTAATCAGTCAGTTCCTCATGTAAGACTGAGGCTGCCTGTAAACAAATCCACACTTAGATTGGTGTGATTCAAAAGAAAAATTTGCAACAGCTGTTGTGTGAATAGCACCGTTCTGAGATTTGAGTTCCTAGGCTGATTGCAGGCGAACATCTGGAAAATTGAATTGAATCCAAATCTACTAAAAATTACTGTGCCTGTTAGTTTGTTGTGTTCACTTCAGGAAATGAGCAATTTCATCATAATTTAAGGAATTTCATTGCACAGTTGGTGGCATATACATTGAAAGAATGAAGTAATCTCTATTCCTCTGCTATGGAGAAAACAATCTTTACAAAAAGGGAAACTGTTCCATCTTCAGACATCACTGTGAGATCCTTCTCATGGAGTCTGGGCGACCAAATGAAACCCGTGCTAACTGAAAAGTGAACTTATGTACACAGACACTGATTTGCTTAAACCTTTAATCAGTGAACTGAGTCCTACTTCTGAAGTCAAGGTGGGCTGAAGCCCACGCAATGTGCAAGGGATTGATTAATGCCCAAATGTGAGCACAGGTTTTTTTACATCATGGAGCAAGAGAAAAGCAATCTTTTGTTCTATTTTGAGATTTTCCTGTGATTGGATTTTTTTTCAATCCATTGACCTCATCCAAGACTTTCAATACTAAGACAACACATGGGACAATAGGTGTTCAAAAAGCTTGGTCTGAAAAAATTCTTTATCATTGAGGAGAATGTCCCACTTCACTGGAATTGCATCAGTGTCCTGCCATGAATATGAATTAATTTCACCATTTTTTTTTCCAATTTAAAATAGAATTTTAAATGAAGTTTAAAACAAATTTTCATTTAGGTCATAATAATAACAACTTCAAAACAGTCCTCACAACAGGGGTATGAACCAAAAAATGTTGAACTCTACCATCTGCCCAACTATGGACATTTCCCTGAAAGAGGTTTTGATGAAAGAGAAAGATAGGAAGGAAGGAAGGAAGGAAGGAAGGAAGGAAGGAAGGAAAAGAAAGAAAGAAA
>RAHM01000381.1:72789-191212 GCA_003713295.1 Parotia lawesii | reverse complement strand
AAAAAAGAAAAAAGAAAAAAGAAAAAGAAAAAAGAAAAAAGAAAAAAGAAAAAAGAAAAAAGAAAAAAGAAAAAAAGAAAAAAGAGAAAGGAAAAAAGAAAAAAGAGAAAAAAGAAAAAAAAGAAAAAAGAAAAAAGAAAACATAAAAAGATAAAAACCTCAGTCCTTGCTATTACAGCTTCAGATTAGATGACAGGAATAAAATGCTGGCCCCAAGATCTGCATGGAGTCATTCAAATGGCTTAATAACACAGGGGATAAATCACTATTATTATTATGAAACAGGAGACAGAGTTCTTTGGGACCGGGAACTGTGCAGCTCAGCTCCAACTGCTGTTCAACATTCAGAACTACCAACTTCATTTCCTCCTAGCACGTAATAAATAACACATCTACCCAACATAAAAGCGTTTTTATAATAGCAGTAAAGGAACTGCAGAGAGTGTGATTATCATGGACTAATAACACCCCATAGAAGATATGCAGCACAGCCTGGAGATGACCTGGAAATGAGACTGTGGTTCACATGGCTGGTACTGTACCTGACCAGACATTGTCCTGTTTGGACCACGCTGTCCCAAAGTGCTACCACGTTTTAATATTGCCTCCCTCTGCCACAGTGATTTACACAGAGTGAGCCCATTTATCATTGTTGGTTTCCTCTCTGTGCTACAGCTTCCAGCACAAGAGCTGAAAAGAATGCCGCGCTTTAATCCGCGGCACTGTTCGTGCACCAGCTCACACTGCCTGTAGTATTTTCACAGCATCACACATCTCAAGGAAACAGAAGGGAAGCTCAGCTGGTCTCTTTTTAGTGATACTCTTGCTTTGCAGAGGTGATGACTGTACCCTCTAATGGGAGAGAAAGGGCTGCCTGGTGGTTAAAATATACAGCTGGCTATTAGCCAAATCGGATTTGCTCCATACATTTGCATAGACTTGTGGGACCAGTGGCTTCATGCTTCACTTGTGCTGCCTGTGAAGTGGATCCCATCTCATTCTGTTGCATGTGTTTTACCCAGCACACATCCCAGTACTGGGTTTTGACTACCTGATCGTGGCAGGGGAAATTCTTCTGGATGGGTACTCCATGAGGTGCTCATTCATGGAGGAATGTCTCACAGGAGACATTTGCACGTCCTATGAAACGATGAAAAATCAGCCCAACAGCCCCGCATCTGGTGTCACTGGGAGGGAATGAATGGGAACACTAGAACAATCCTTTAATAAAAATCCATCCCTCAATTATAGCCTCACATAATAGCTCTCAGACAAATTTTAGCAATGTATGAAAATCACATGAACTACATAATTTCACATTAGCAAAGAGTCCAGGAACGTTGTATTCATATGGTTTAAGTACCCTTTAATTGTATTCACCCTATAAATTACTTTATCTCCTCTATGATGGGTGTTTGATGAGCAGAAAATAGCTGCAATGATCCAGAGCAGTCTTGTCTGACAGAACGTTTTAATCTTCAGGTGAGGTTTGGTCTCCCTATAACCTGGTGAATGCTTCTTAAGAGTGATGTGGAGCAAGAAAGCATTGTCAGCTTTAAACTTAAAGTTTTTCTGTCTGAAATTCAGCTTTTTATGAGATTTTATCGGATTTTTGGGACATCTTCTATAATCTTATTATTGCACATCTAAAACAACACTGAACAGAAGACAACAGCAGTCAGAGAGGAAAGACCAGCCACACCTTGATGGAAAAAAAGTCTGTACTCTGATCCTCCTCAGCCATCTATGGGCAGTGAGCAGCAGAGCAGTAAAGATCTGTTTACTCAAAATAAAAATATTCTTCATCTTGCTTTACTTGAGAGTTGTATTAAAAACTGGAAAAAAGGTGCTAAGTTGTTCAGAAAGACCTTTCCTTTTAAAAATTTTCCTACTAAAAGGAAATAAAATACAGGGTCTGGTTTGCACATTTGTTCTGCTTGAATTAGGAAGTTTGATTTTCGAAGGAGAGAGGTGACTTAAATTACCTAAAGTGCCTGCCAATCTCATTCTCCTGAAAGTTACAATTTGGGCCATTTTAGCACAATTTAAAAAATGGAGGGGTGCAATAAGCAAGAGTATATTTACCTTATACCAAGCAGTTTCACACATTGTCTATAAGTATTTTACAGTTTTGAGTTAGAGCAAGCTGAATGTACATCAAAAGGATAAAAAAGTTCTTAATCTTTTCTTTTGATGCGATTACACATTGTAGGGACTATTCAGATGTCCATCAAAAAGAATAGTGAATTTTCTTGGAAAGAGTGAAGAGACATAAGGCAATGCAGAACTATGGTGAGCTGGGGACTCAGCCTGAAAAGAAGTATGATGCAATGTAAGAAATAAGTAAGAAGGAAAGGGAAAGGAAGTAAAATTATATAATTCAGAGGTGCGAGGCAATCCCAAACTCACTGCAGAGGGAACAGATTGTCAGTCCCTGAGGGAAGGAAGCAAAGGAAGCAACTATATGCAAATGAGCATGATCATTTATGCAAATTGTATTTACAATTGGTCACAGAATTTTGTGGGCGCAGATGATTTCTGTGAGAAGCAAAACAGCAGGATCCAGGTTAAATTAATATACTAATCTTACTAACCTAATCAGGGGTTTTTGTGGGTTTTTTTTCCCCCACAATATAAAGATGTAAGATACTGGATCAGGACAGATATTTATCAGGATGTTGTTTCCATAGTAGCTACAACAGATGCCCAGAAGAGTGAAAAAAAAAAGCCTGGGGTGTGTGAAAAGGGCATTGTGATCCCCCTGGGACAACTTTCCAGCAGTAAGTATTACAGAGAATGCTGAACTGGAGGCCACAGATGGGCTCCTGTGTTTAATAGCAGCTCGATCTGTGGACTTCTGTGGATGTCTAATCTCTTCTTTGAACCTGTGGATAATTTTTTATTTCTGGAAAATTCTGTGACAAAGCTTCACAGTTCAATGTGCAGCATAGAAAAAAATCCAAATGAAAGCAAAATCACAACAAGAAAAACAAACAAAAAACCAAAACCAAAACCAACCAACCAACCAAAAAAAACCAAACAAAAGCAAACCAAAAGAAACCAAAAGAAAGCCCACCTTTTAAATTTTCTGTCTAACCATTTCCTTTGGAGTCTTGAAGATATTGTACTGTGAAAAAGGGAATTATTTCCCCTCCTTAGTTTCTTCATACCATTCCTGATTCTACAGCTCTCTGTTATATCCACCGTAACAGTTTATTTTCATTTTCTAGTGGGTGTTTTATGCCCTTGATTTTCTTTGTCACCTTCTCTCTATGTCTTCCATTTCTACTATACCCTTTGCAAGACAATGTGATAGTGTATTCCATTCAGAACGCCTGAATGAAATACAGTGATACAAATCTTATTTGGAGCCATCAATGAATATGTATAGTTAGGGTTATTTTTCCACGTGTCTGTTACTTTGCATTTGTAGAAATTAAATTTTCTCAACCATTTCATTATCCAGATAGACGGTACCTCAAGATAATTCTGTGACTCTTTGCAGTCAGTATTAGATTTGACTGCCCTGTATAATTTTTAACACCTGCAAGTGCTGTTCCTTTTTCAGATTACATGTGGATACTGTGGAGAACAGTGGGCACAGTGTGGCTCATGGGGACACCATCTGCTACATTCTCCCCACTGAAAAAATAAATGATGTGCTCCCACTACTTGTTTCCTTACCTCTTAACCACTCCTAAGAGGAGAAATTTTCAGCCTGTGATAATGTACTCGGTGCAGGAGCGGCTTTTAAACCTGCCAGAGAATGATGGTGTTGTTCTGAGAGCAGTGGGTTTCTCACTACATGGTCCTGCCCTGGGGGGAACATTAAGTGTCCCCAGCCCAGACACAGCTGAGGAGTCCCCCAGCACCAGCTGACCACCAGTGGTCACTCTGGGCAGGAGTGGCCATGTCTGGGACAGCCATACCCTCTCTTTGCTCCTCACAGCCAGCTGCCAACAGCCAACATGGGGACACCAGCCTGTCCTCTGAGAGGGGTCAGGAAAGCGGCAGGTGCACACATGGAATATCTGTGACAGAGCAGGACACCATCCACATCACCCACAGTCAGGTCTGCTGGTGCACACTAAGGTGCATGTCTGATGAGGAGCAGCTGAGGGAGCTGGGAAAGGGGCTCAGGCTGGAGAAAAGGAGGCTCAGGGGGGACCGTGTGGTTCTGCACAACTCCCTGACAGGAGGGGGCAGCCAGGAGTATTGGGCTCTGCTCTGAGGTAACAGAGACAGGAGGAGAGGAAATGGCCTCAAGTTGCCCCAGGAGAGGTTTAGATTGGATATTTGGAAAAAAAAATTCTTCAACAAAAAAGTTTTTCAGCCCTGGCACAGTCTGTCCAGGGCAGTGGTGGAGTCCCCACCCCAAAGTGATTTCGAAGATGTGTCGATGTGGCCTTTGGGGACATGGTTTAATGATGGGATTGGCAGTGCTGGGGAATGTTTGGACTTGATGACCTTAGGGGTCTTTTCCAACCCAAATGATTCTATGATCCTATGAGCCCATGACTTCTATTGCCACCAAATAAGGTTAGCTAAGTTTGTCAACAGTTGCCTTTTCATCCCATGGCCTTACCACCAGCTGTTGATTTATATGTACTTGCTAATGCATGAGATAATCCCTCTCACCCAACTGTAACTGAGTGTTGACACTGGACAGAAATTGGTTGCCCTTGGAAAGTTTCTGAAGTTGTGCTGGTTTTCAACTGATAAAGGTCAGGGTGGATTTGATACCTTGACATGAAATCAGCTTAAGTGAGGATAACTTTCAAGCCTCAAATTTCTCAAGTCTTCCAAGGCAGAAGACACACTTTCATGCATTGTGGCAGTATGTAGAAGTGTTTAATATGGTATTCCTTTTGTACCAGAACTTCAGGCTACTGGAAGTTTTCTGAGAAAGCTGAAACTGGGCTGCAGGATGTGGGAATTTGACTTGGCTATGAGGAGATCCCACTGGTTATCCCATTTTCAGGAGGACCTGAGAACATGGTCAGCTCTACCTGGCTTTGGGCACAGATTAGCATAAACTAATCCTCATAGCTGCAATCAATACCAAGAGTCTGTGATACACAAGAAGCATATTCCTAGATCCTGAACTCCTTAATACGACTGCCCGCTCTATTTCTTGCACTGCTTTCACATTACAGTACTTACAGAAAAGCCCCACATAGGGCTGACTCCTCCTTATTTTCATCTAGATGGGCACTGTTTCTCATTAAAAAAAAAAAAAAATCTCTTATGATAACAATCACATGTAGTTGTAAGAGCAAGGAAAACAAGGCCAACACGTACCCTTGGCTGCATTTTGCTCTCCCAGGAAGAAGAATGTATTAGATCTTTACCACATGATGAACAGAGAAACAGCACCATGTTGACTGAAGCTACTCCTGATTTACACCAGAGAGGAGAGCAAACAGCTGCTCACAGAGCTGGCAAGGAGAAAAGCAAAATACAAAAGAGTTGGAGCAGACAACAGCCATGCTTTGCTTCTGGTCAGCATCACCAGATAGTGACTGCTTCAGGCTGTGCTCTCCGCTTTTGAAGGAAGCACAAAGAATTTTTGAGCTGCAACAGATCCCAGCAGGCTAAACAGAGCAGCAGCAGATCTTCTGATCCCTCCTTTTGGTGGCTGCTGATCCACGAGAACTGATCTTACTCTGGGTTAATTATGCCCATATTTTTGTATCCATCAGAAGCTCCTCAAGTTTAACATGTTCTCTAAATCTGGCTATCTATCTTTTCCGTGGTCTCTTCTGGTTGCCTTTGTGTAGAAGGTGCTGCAGAATTTTCTTCTCTGCCTGTATTGATGCCTTAGGTTTTAACTTTCATATTTTTCTAATCCTGTACTGCCCAGTATGTAACTCTGAAGTTTCTTGTAGCCTGTTCACTTCTGCTCTCTCGTGTTAGGTAGACACAACAAAGCCTCTCCAGGCCTGCTCTCCAAGGACACTCAGACTGTCCTAGGCCCAAAATGTGTAAACCAAAGCCTCTAAAGGGGAGGCAAGATTGGGGAAATTACATCATTAACTGTAGCTTTAATTGGAGAATTAACCCTGATATGCAAATGAACCAAACCTATAAAGGTGTGAAGAACTCGTGATCTGTCGTCCATCTTGGGGTCCATTTTGGCAGTAGCCTCTGGACTCCCCAGGGTGTACCTCTGAAGGCCCTTCAAATAAATACCTACTTTTATTCTCTTATTCTTGTCTAGTCTCTGGTTTTAGGTGGGCACTTCAGGCATCAGTATCATCTCAAGGACCAGACAAGTGACGTCTGCGCATTCTCTCATTTTGCAAGCACATGTAATGTCTATACCAGGCTTATGGCAGCAGGGATATACAACCCTACAGCTGAGCCAAAAATGGTCAGTAAATGTTAGTTGAAAAAAACTCACCAATGAAAAGTGGTTTTGACTAAAATCCAGTGTAGACAGAGGATGTTAACTTTGGTTGAGAATATTCTGTGTTTGGGTTAAACAGTTACCTTCCCTGAAATTTCTGAAAACTCGTGGTTGGGAGATTGTGTGTTTTCCCCCTTTTCTTTTCTCCTCTATTTAGGAAAATAAAAATAATTATGCATTTCCTTATGTCCTGAAGGACAAATAGACAACCTGTGGCTGGAGATATAGAGGATGGGACAGGATTTCTCAGGTTTTGGACTTATAACTGCCTTAGAACTAATGGAGGAGGAAATTGTTGTCACCTCACCTCTTCTACCCTCAAACCCTGGCAGGTGCCTATTTTTGGAGGCATGGGAAAGTTCTGGTTGTCTGCTCTAGCTGGAAAAAGATGCAGAAGCACCACTCAAAAGGCAGAGGGCTGTGTGATGCCCATAGCCAAGGTCAGAAAAATGTTGTAGCTAGTTTTATTTCAAGGATATTGTAATAATTTATGTTGGGGTTTTTTTGTCAATTATAAAGGAACTCATGATGGAAGTTTTAAAAGCAGGCTTCTAACTATCCGTCCCTTCATTGCTCCAATATAATCTGGAAAGGAAGTTCTCTGAGCAAGAAAACAAAGTCTAACATTATGGTCTGTGGGCCTTACCCATTTCTTGACACCATTAGGCTTGGCTCACTGCACTGGTTTTAAATAAACTCAAGGTAATGATGGTGACCTTTAAGTCTGGGATAACCCATGGAAGTACTGGAGCAACTTCTGTAGAGATGTCATCAGCAGAGCTTTATCAAGAACTCGTCATGTTGTGGAGACTTGTGGTGGGAGAATTCCACCCTAAAGGGCCATGGGAGAGGTTCTAGCAGCTCTGAAGGAAACCATCCAATGAGTGTGCTGCCAGCCGTTGCACAAGAGAAAGGAAAGGAATTGTAAAACGAGCTTTGCGTTTCACTAGTGACTGTCAGTGCGAGCTAGCTGAGACAGAGGAAGAATTTACTCAATTTCATAATTTACTTGTTAATAATTCATTAGCTATGACAGTGGGAATTAAGCAATTCAGCCTGCAAAGATGGACTCTGGCTAATCCATTCCTAGAGATCTTCTGTCTAATTTTCATTTCTCTTTCCCCCTTTCATCCATTGCAGCTCTATTTCTACTTCCAATTACATTCAATTCTTCACAGCTTCCTTTCCCAGCCACATACTGTTATTGCTCTTCTGTTTTCCAGTGCGATCCTCCTAGCACCCTCCTGACATTATCACCCACTTTGTTGCAAGAAGCCTGGCCCTTTGCTCCATGATGCTCTTAATTGGCTTTTGACCTTCCCATAGCACTCTGCTCTGCCAGTTTGTAACCTTGGTCTCCTCCAGCTTTCACACTCTTCATTTCCTCCTCTTCAGTTGTTTTCCTTAAAATATTGCCTTCTTTGAATCCCTGCTTCTCAGCTTAATCAAGGCTATTTTTTTCTGTGTCTGTGTAGATGTCATCCATTCCACCTCTCCTTTTCAAAGCTAAAAGAGAGCACTCTACTGTAATAAAATACAGTCAGTTTGCTGTGCTGCATTTTGGAGAATTTGTGTGATAGTCAGTCCTTAGGTCTCTGCCTAAAACCAGTTAATTTAGCTAAATACACAGTATTGTCTCAGAAGAGGATAATGTAACATGTTGAAAGCATCAGTAAAACAAAGGAAATCATCAAGAGTGCAAAATATCTCTGAGTGTTTTTCTGAAACTCAGAAATAATACGTGGCTATCTTGCACACCATTTGTTTTCTCCTCTGTTTTCATTATTTACATGCAGACATGAAACATAATTTCAGCTCTGCTGTGTTTTTTCTGTATCTCTTTATAACCAGAAATACAAACAAGTTGTAGTTCTTCCCTTGACTGGATCAGAAAACATCTTGTGTGCTATACCCAGCACCAATGACACAGAGATATATTTATTTATAACAGAGTTTTCTCTGACGGTGGGTAAAAAAATAACACTTTCTCCTACTTCAAGCAAAACTGGACAATAACAGGTTCAGGAACTGCCTATTCTAATTTTCCAGGACAGGATCTTCCTGTCTGGGTATTTATACAGCAGCTACCACAGTGGTATCTAAACCCCCTATTGATTTATTAAAGTGCACTCATAAAGCACTCTGTATTTTTTTTTTTCCTTTCTCTGTTATTTTATGTGGTGTTATTGTGGGAAAGCGAGGTCAATGGAAGAATGTTTTACATTTTGTTCTGAAACTGCTGAGGTTTACAGTCACCCTGATGTTTTCCAGAAGAAACTATCACAATGTGGACCAGTAGCCAAAAAACCTTTTTCTCCTTCTTTCATGAGTTTCCTTCTAGGTTGTTGTGAGGAGTAGAGCTCCCCTCTGCGATCTCTCTGATAATGTGGATAAAGTAATGAGATTTTTGGAAACTGCGGAGAAAATTCTTGATTTCGTGTAATAAGTCATCAGTGTCGGCTCAAATACAGTTTACTTCCAGCTGTTGCTTGTTCAGGGGATGGATTGCTTTGTTTTCCATCAGCTGAAGGGTGTGCTTTACTTCAATAATTTTTTTTTTTAAGCTTCACAGACACTTGTCCATCTCAGTTTGGTACAGTCACCAAAGTAAGGAGGTGTGGGGCTGGGTAGGCAGGTGTGTCACTACTTGAAGATGCAGCCAGAGATCACAAAACGAAGGGCAGTAGTAATGTGGTTGAGCCCGAGACATTTTGGGTGCCCATGGTGCATACAGGGAGTACAAGGAAGCACCTTCTCTTTAGACATGTGAATAACAGCAGTAATTTTGCATGAAATGGGAACACCACTGGAAAGAAAGCATTGCATCCACTTTTCTGAGTTCTAGCCAAAAAACAATCGTTCTTCAATTGTTGAGTTGTTCTTTAACTGTGAAGCCAAGAGACTAAAGAACCGGAGTATATTCTAGGAGTGGCAATATTTGAATGAGGTGATCCAGGGGTAAATCCTGTGCATGTGTTTCTGGCATTCTTGTCCATGATATCTCAGAATCTTCACTTCACAGGGAGGTTGGACAGGATGAGGCTGAAACCAGGGCCCAAATGGAACTGTACACGGTTGTAGTCTGGATAAAAGGGTCAAAGAGTAGTTACAGGAAGGTGTGAGGCATGGCCAAGTTATGGTGTTACACCATCTGAGGGAAGGCAGCAGAATCACAGCTCTACTGTGCCATGTAGGGGTGCAGACAAGGGAATTGTGATGGATGGACGGATGGATGGATGGATGGATGGATGGATGGATGGATGGATGGATGGATAGATGCCAAGTCTGGTGCTTTTCAGCACCATTGTTAACAGCCATCTCTAACCACTACAGTGTCACTCCAAAGATCTGCAGTAAAATCCAGACCCTGCCTGGCCCTGCAATAACTGATCCGTGTCCATGGCGTGCCATCGGAAGGGAAATTATTTATCAATGACATGACTAGTTTCTGCAGACATTCCTATCTGTCCTCAGAACCTCCAGAGTCCTGACTGACTCTCTGGTAAACTCTCTGCCATGCTGGTAAGTATGGGATGAGGAATCTGTAGGGCGAGTGTGTCACTATTGGGCAGAGCTGGTTAGTATAGCGTTGCAGGAGGGTTCTGAGCTATGTACGTGGACAAGATAACACAAGGATGCTTTTTGTAGACAGAAGCAGCATTCAGAATATTCTAGGGCATCCAGAATATATTTCCCTGAAACTTGCATAAGTAAAAACCAAAGCAAACCAGTGATATTTAAGATCCATAAATATTTTTGGGCATTTTAAAACAAATTCAAATTAAATTGGTACCTGAAAAACCCAATATGTTGCAAATTAAAACCTCCATAAGCAAAAACTACCCCACTGATTTTTTTTTTCTTTTGGAATTAGTATGTATGAACTGCAGCCAGCACTTGTTCATCACTGTGCTGTGCTGATACTGGAACAGACATAAATATAATCAAATCCAGGTTTCTTTTTTCTCTCCCCTTCATTTCCATTCTGACCAACGTATTTTAATTCAGTCCATATGAGTGAAGTTCAGCCATTAATTTTATATAACCTGATCTGTGCCACAGAATAAATAATACAGTATTCATTGCCAAATTAGAACACTCTAACTGAAATAGATATGTGCATTTAGTGAAGCCAAGCCATAATTTGCTCGAACCAATATTGGTAAGGCAGCCAACATATGGGATTTTAAACCCAAAGTACATTTGTAGATGAGCTTTTATAATGCAAATGGATATACATTTTTCCACAGCAGTGTATATTCAATAAAACCCACCAGCTTCCTGAGTGTCAGCTGACACAGCAGTGGATAACGTGTTATCTTTCCTCTTTTCAATTTCATGTTTATTGAACATCTTTCTATATTTGTTTAGTTTGATTTATTTTGTTTCTGATAGAAACACTTTCAAAAGCAGAATTTTTCCTGTGATACCAGGTTCATTCTGCAATTTCTCAGTAGTAGTCCAATGTTATAAATTAATCTGGAAGGAAAGGCAAATTTCCAATACATACCTGTAATTATTTTTCAGTTCTCTCCATCCTTGACATCTGTGCATTCTGAAATAGTCACGGAATGGAACTACCTAAAGGAAAAGCTTTTAGAAAAGAGGTCCTGAGACATTTCTACCTGGTTGGTCTGACTGTGGTAACTTGTTTTGAGCACTGATCTGCACAAGCAAAACTGTTATTATCTTGACTGAATATACTAATCCAGAAAAGTGCTTCTATCACTCACATTTCCAGCTACTGAAAAGAGAGTTGTATTCATACATCTCTTACAGGTTCTGCTACCAGATGAAAAAAGTTGAACTGCTTTGGTGCAGTTCACCAACACCAGAAATCTGTAGCTCGTGGTAATTTCTGAGGAGGTGAGAATTAAAGTCAGTGATAATAAACTGCGTAATTGTATGGCTGCAGAATGAAATTGCTTTCTTGCTCCAGGTGTGTTCCACTTATATGCCTGGTGAGAATAAACAGCCAGCCCTCCCTGCATACCTGTCAGTGAGTCTGTAGAACATGACCAGACACATTGTGCTTGAGCAGACTTCTTGAGTTTCAGATTTCTGGATTTATAATGTTGGACTAAAATAAACACAGAGGGTTGACCACCAAAACCTTGGGCAGCTTGTGCTTCAGGATGCTCCCCAAGAGTTCAGTGAAGGAAAATATAAAGCATCCAGTGACTCCAACCAGCCTTGGCTCTTCCCCCAGATTTTGATGTCTGCCACGTGTTACAGCAGAGGTGGCTTATGGATAGAAGAGACCTAACTGAGCTGAGCAGACAGAGATGTATTCCAGCTAAACTGCATTACAGTTTTCCCTCACTTTTGAATGCCATGAAGATTTCATTTCTAAGGTATGAAAACTGCTGATATCTCTCATTAGTTTTGCTGTGCAGAAAAGTTAAAGAGGTTATTTAACTTTAATTTTGACATAGTAAAACTAAAAGTTTGTTGTGGGTGACTTTGGTGCGATTGCAAGATGATTGCCTCACTTTGCAGAGCTTGCTTGGAGGTAACTGCTGCTTTGACAGCAAATAAATCAGTACAATTATACAAACAGAAAGGTGGGGACAGACTCTGTTGCAATAGGACAAGTGGTAACGGTTTTAACCTAAAGGAGAGTAGAGTTAGGTTAGATTTTTACAATGAGGGTGGTGAAATGCTGGCAGATGTTACCCAGAGAGGTAGTGGATGTCCCATCCCTGGAAACATGGAAGGCCAGGTTGGACAGGACTCTGATCTAGTTGAAGATGTCCTTGCTCATTGCAGGGGGGTCGGACTAAATGATCTTTAATGTCCCTTCCAACCTCACCTGTGATTCCATTATTCAATGAAACTCCATCATGAATCTCTTCATCCATGTTCTCAAAGAATATTTATATGCTGTTCTACCACACGAATTTTGCCATCATAATAATTGTTTTTACCCAAAACAACTATGTACTTAAAGTACTGAGGGTTTTAATGATAGTCATCACAAGCTCAAACTGAGCATTGAGGTGAAAACAACACAGAAGATCATTCCTTTATCTTTCATCTGTCCTTCATGGGAACCAGGCTAGCTACTAAACCATATATGTTTGAACTGATGATCATCTGACCTACTTTCACATTTCTGCTCTGCCAATGTCTGCACCTAAACTAAATGTCCTAATTCATACTGTAGTCAGTGGAGGCAGTCAATATGGATAATATGGCTCAGAGATGTGGAATCGCGGGACTTCCCTCAATGCAGGCCATCTCGTCTTGTTTTAGGATGAGAGGAGACAAATTTTATTGACCATTAAGTTTCTGTGTCACAATGTTATTGAGAAATGAGAGCAGTAAGGCGGGATAACTAGTACACTTGTTTGGAAGGATTAGGGTGAAATCCAGACCTCATGGAAGATTCAGGTGAAATTCATGCTGGTTTTAGTCCCCAGACATGCTTTAGTTCTCAGGAAATCTCAGCTTTCTGACTGTTCTTGCTCAGCAATACTACACTGACACTGCTAGGACTATGCCAGCATCCTCACATAAGGGTTTGGCCCTGAATTACCCGTTTATGGCATGAAGACAAGCAGTAATAGTGCAGACCCACATTAAAGGAGGACATTTGTTTCTTATGAAATCAGTTAACAGACACAAAACCCACTTGAAATTAATAGAAACTAATTGAAAGTAATGGAGAATTACCTGAAAATGTAGCACAAGATGAAATTAATTGAAGATAATTGATAGTGACTGGAATTAATAAAAAATTGAAACAAATTGAGCTTAATTGAAATTTATTGAAAATGAATTAAACGCAATAACTCAAAACCTATTAAATTTAATAGAACCTAATTCATATTAAATTTATTCAATGTTTAATAGTAACATAACATTCTTAAAAGGGATTTTTATTGGATGTTTTATTTGTATAGTACTATTCTAATATAAGAGTATGGATAAATTTTAATGGAAAAAAAATGATGCAGAGCATAGAAACTCCAGACTCTTTTTGGAATACTATGGGAATAGTGTGTGATACTGATAACAAAAGTTCCTGACAGGATTTAGTAGGATTAAAATAAAGTCTTATGGATTTTATCTCATGGCTGAGACTTTTATTAGAGTTTAATGAGAACATTCTACCCATTAAGATGTTGGCTTTGATTTGATAAATAACTTTTTGACCAGATATTGTATCCAGCATCTATCTTCTTTTTGAGTGTATTGTGAGAACCTTTATTTGTTTTCTTTAACCATGAAGCATTTTAAGTCTTATGAGCTTCCTTACAGGTTTCCTTCTCTTATATCACCAGTGTTTTTACTAACTCTTTCCATGTCCCTCAGTGTTGGTCAGCTGAAAGAACTGAATACTTTCTCATATAAGCCCATTAATAGATATATTCAGCTTAGTGTTTGAATTATACTCTTTGTGAATGTGTGTTCTTGCTGTAACTTGCAGGAAGGCGAAGGAAAACATGAAATTGTTTTCTTACTGAACTGGCACTGAGATCCCATTATTTAAAGAATGTAGAAGACAAAGAAACCAGAAAAATCAGAAAAAAAAAAAAAACCCAGAACATAACGTATGCTGAGTATTTCTCAAACTAATAAGAGTACTTAAGGTATTTTTACAGGTTCTATTTCTAATTAAGACATAATATATAAGTGTACATGGAAGACCAATATCTCTTAGGAAAGATGGAAAAGCAGATGTTGCTTTTGAAAAACAAACATATGTCCCTGCTACAGTAAAGAAAAAAAAAAAAACACCCATAGGTAAACATTTAAAAATGCTTAACAGAGAGTATTAACTAGTATTAATTAGAGTATTAATTAGAGCTTAACTGGGAGTATTGGTGGTGGGAAACAAATCCAGATTTCCTATTTACACCTGTGCAAATCCCTACTGTTTGTACATATCTGCCAATTTGCTGGAAAAGTTAGGCAAAAGTAGCAGAAATCCTTTACTTCACCCATCTTTCTTTGTGGCATATACACAACTCATGAAGTTTAATCCTAGTTTTAGGAGGCAAACAAGTTGGGATTCAACCAACAGACTAGGATAGAAAATTTAAAAAGCTGAATATAAGTTTTCACAAACATGCTTCTGGCATCTCTTCCACTGTAGCCATTGGAGATCTAGTCAGTACAGTGAATGGAGACATTCAGGTGACTAAATGCAGATGATTGTCTTCTTTAGATCAGGTTGACTAGATCTCTGCACCCACTGAACATCTTGGGTGTTGATTCTGTCCTACACGTACCACTGACTGCCACTCAGAACATGTTGGGCTCCAAGTTATCCGTGGCACACATCACTCAGGATCTACAGGGTACTTTAGGTCAGCTGGAGATCATGCAGGATGCTTTAGGAATCTCAAAGAGTATTCAGCGTTTGTGCCAAAGCTGCTGACTCATGTCCCTGTCTGCAATGAAAATGCACACACTGAGGTCACATTTAGTTATCTACATGCCAATCTCTAAATTTATGTACTTTAACCAACAGGTTGAATCATACCACTAGATGAACATGGTCATTAAAATCAGATTAGAGAGTACTCCATGCACTCCAGAAAGAATTTTGTTTTGGGAAATATGTTTGTTTATACTAAAGTGTAGGGATGCTTTCTGACAAGAGAGACAAATAAAAAAAAAAAAAAAGAAGAAGTTGGGAGAACTGAGGAAGAAAAGAAGAGGCATAAAAAAAAGGAGCAAAGAAAAGTTGGAGACAGAAGAAGGATAAACAAAAGAAGAAGATAGAAAGAATGAGAACTGGATGAATAGACACTCTACAATTGCCATCCTGTCTGTACAAAAGAGGTTTCATGTGTCCTCAGACAAATTCCCAAGAATTTGCTGTGACATCTCTAACTGGTTGTGTATTGTGCTACAGGTCTGATGCTAGCAGGAGACAGGCAAAACTGCGTCCACCTTAAAGCTCCCAAAGCATAAATAGCCTTAGTAGCAGTTGTCAGGGAAGTTCTGATGGGAAACAAAGCACATTGTGAAGCTCTGGAGACTACCATGAAATGCACCTCAGGAATGAAACCTGAAACTAAAATCCATCTATCCCCATTTGTCACTGTGAGTAAGTTAATGGCCTGCTCTGCCTGATGCAGTACAGGAGACAAAGCCTCTTTGATTTACTGATTATTTGGGTAATGTTTGAGCCACATGCACTACTAGGTAACACTATGTATTCTCCCTGCCCCCTACAGCCTGTTTGCTGACTTCTGGCTTCCTGCTGAGACATGATTTTCTTGATTAAGCACTTCAGTTTAATTGTAAAATGGAAACAGCAACGTAAGACATGTAATCCTTTTGAGCCGAGAAAAAAAAACATCAAGTAACTTTTGGGTGGGAAAGGGCACATAAATTGATTTCCATGTCCTGTGTTCAACTAGAAGCATGTGGGATGGTAGAGGAGAGGAAAAGAAATTGAATCCTTTGAGTATTTAAATTGGTCCCTGAAACCTCTTGCAGTGCTGCACTGCCTTCCCACCCCACAATCTGTGTTTATCTTCTGATCTGTTCCTCCTGGAAAGAGTTTGGGAACATCATCCTGTTAATTCCCATCAACAGATGCTGGATCCTCTCTCAACATACATAAAGATTGCCCATCTTGTTGTCCATCAGATTAGTCACCGGCTTAAATTTTTTAGGCCTTCCATGAAATTAAAAATGTCTTAAAAACAGTGAATGGAGGATAATTGAATGGACCTCTGAATATAACACATACCAGAGATCTGGCTAATTAGAATTTGCACAAAAATAAGGCAAATAGCCTGAAACAAATAACAAACAAGATTCTGCTGACAGATAGATTTTGTTTCCCCTCTTGCATTCTGTGAGGAAAAAGAAAATAAAACTTGTAGCAGGTTTATCAGATCACAGAATCACAGGTTTGGGTTGGAAGGGACCTCAAAGATGACCTCATTCCCACACCCAGCCATGGGCAGGGACACCTTCTACCAGACCAGGTTGCTCCAAGCCCCATCCAACTCGGCCAACCTGCCCCCAAGGATGAGGCAGCCACAGCTTCTCTGGGCAACCTGTGCCAGGGCCTCACCTCCCTCACAGAATTTCTTCCTAATATCTAATGTAAGACAGCTCTTCTTCAGGTTAAGACCATTCACTCTTGTCCTGTCTCTCCATCCCTTGTCCCAAGTCCCTCTCCAGCTCTCCTGGAGCCCCTCTGGG
Organism: Parotia lawesii; assembly: GCA_003713295.1. NCBI lineage: Eukaryota > Metazoa > Chordata > Aves > Passeriformes > Paradisaeidae > Parotia > Parotia lawesii. Next base: position 174,630 of record RAHM01000381.1, on the reverse strand, counting down.
CACTGGAAGAGGCTCTGAGGTCTCCCTGGAGCCTTCTCTTCTCCAAGTGAACACCCCCAGCTCTCTCAGCCTGGCTCCAGAGCAGACAGGCTCCAGCCCTTGGAACATCATTGTGATTTCCTCTGGACTTGCACCAGCAGCTCCACGTCCTTCTTGTGTTGGGGGCCCCGGAGCCAGAGGCAGCTCTGGAGGTGGGGTCTCATGAGAGTGGAGCAGAGGGGCAGAATCTCCTCCCATGACAGGCTGCCCACACTCCTTTGGATGCAGCCCAGGACGTGGTTGGTTTCTAGGATTCCATTAAGAGACCTGTAAGAACATTTGGGAGGAGGGAGATACCTTGATGTAAGAATCATGTATGTGCTAAATTATCTAGAAACATGTACTGCAATGGTTTTGTGAGCAATAAAAGCATGTTGCATATTTGATGTATTTCTCAGTCCAGTCTGATGTTTTACCAAATGGTCTTGATTGGCCAAGGAGATTTCTGAGGAGACGGGTCAGCTTCTGTGATTAGCTCTGCTCATTCAAAACTACTGTTTAGATATTCTGAACTGTCACATTGCATCCTAGCATAAAAATACTCTTTTGCCCTTTCCCATAAATCTTGGATTACATTGTAAGACAGCTCTACATTATTCAGCATCAGCTTCTTCCTCCTTGTTCTTCTTTTCTGTGTATTTATTTATTTATATCCTGATAATAACTTCCTTGGGGGCATTGCATAGTCAAGACATGTATTTTGACCTCCTCCTTTACCCAGGAGTGCAATTGCCTCGTGGTAATTATAAGATGTCGTCTATTATTATGAAGGTGCCTTATTGCTGAAACACATCAGGGATATCTGATAATATAATTACTTCACCTTATAAAACCATTATAAATCATGCATGGGGAACACTTTTTTCATATTAAAGCTGTCTGAAGAATTATCACTTTGGAATGGGGATATCACAGTATGGCAAGCACTGTGCCTTGTGGACCCATGGTAGGCAATGGCAGTATTAAAATATTTCACATGAAAGAGTAAAGAAAACACATTCAGAAAGCATGGCTTCTTTATAAAGGTTTAGGAGAACAGATTATCATCTAAGTGGGCATATTGCATACCTGTGTCCTCTGAGACATGAATAACTGCTGCAGATTTGTGTTTTTCTTTTTTTTTCCCTTGACTTTTCTCCTTCCTCCTCTAACTTCCCAGCTTTTCTGAGTGCAGTATAATTGTTATAAAAGCAAATCAATAAGCACTTGAAACATTGGCCATTGTACAAAGAATTGTGCTTTTATTGGCCATCACTTTAATAACATCTAATGATTATTTCTCCCTCTTTCAGCTTCTGAGGTTTCCCGGCACTTTATTGATTACAGCCCATGACAGAGTTCAGATTATAATTAAAAATCATCAATGAGCAAACAGAACGCAGTTCTACTTAGCAATCAACTGAACAGATAATCACTAGGTAAGTTGATGTGACCACAAAATATTTCCAATAGATCCAGGTAGAGAATAGAAGAAAGTCACTTGATGGGTCGCAATTCAGTAGGGCTTCACTGAATCTCAGATAAAGGCTTTTGCATCCTAAGTAAATATGTAGTGTTAAATAGGTAAGTATCCTAGGTAAATAGGTAGCTCTAAATCAAACTCTCTCACAACCACGGTTCTTGACTAGTAAAATCACAGAATGCTTTGGGTTGGAAGGGATCCTAAAACTCATCCCATTCCACCCCCTGCCTTAGGCAGGAACAACTTCCATTATCCCAGGTTGCTCCAAGCACCGTCCAACCTGTCCTGAGACACATTCAGGTATGGGGCAGCCACAGCTCCTCTGGGCAGTCTGTGCAGTTGTCCCACCACACTCATAGTAAAGATTTTTTTCCTAATATCTAACCTAAATATCCCCTCCTTTCAGTTTAATCCCTTTAGTCCTTGTCTTGTCACTACAGTTCCTGGTGAAGATTCCCTGTCCAGCTTCCCTGCAGACATCCTTCAAATACTGGAAGGCTCTGTGAGGTCTCCATGCTCGTTCTCTTCTCCAGGCTGAACACCCCCAACTTTCTCATCCTGTCTTCATACAGGAGGTGCTCCCGTCCTCTTATGGAGTTCCCAATCTCCTTAGCAGGTCTTGTTCCAACAGTTCCACATCCTTCTTGTGCTGGGGGCACCAGATCTGAACACAGTACTCCAGTTGGGGTTTCACAGGAACAAAGTGGGAAAATCATCTCCCTAGACCTGCTATCCACACTCCCTTGGATGCAGCCCAGGATACATTTGGCTTTCTGGGCTCCAAGTGCACACAGCTGGCTCATGAGTTTTTCATCAACCACTACCCACATGTCTTCCTCTGCAGGGCTGTGCTCAATAGAATGTTAATGTGGTGGACCAAGTTTTGCAGTACTATACTCCTCCAGGATTTGGTCCAAAAATGCAAGACTAGATTTGTTAATGTGACAGGCAAGAATATAAAGCACTAAAACCAGGGAGAAAACCTCCTTTGGATGCTCCTGGCAGTGTGTGTCTGCTTCTGGAGGTATGACCTTGAGGTCAGCCCAGCATTTACCTGTTATCTATACCCGGTTTGCATGTTGCAGAAGCAGGAGCTGTTTCCAGGAAGGGGCAAAGTGAAATGTCTGCTATGAAATTCTCCTGTGGGTCTAGCTTCAAGTAAGGGAGAAGCAGGAAGAAAACTTACAGACCTGCGGTTGTATACGGAGGACAAGAATGAGCATCAGTTCAGGTACTTGGATTTGGAACATAAACACCTCAGAAAAGTTCTGACCAAATTCAGCTATAAATTTAGTTGGTAAATGATATTTACACCACTCAGTATGTGGAAGTAATCTAATTTAATGAGAAGGAGTGGATAAAGAGTTAGGAGACTCGAACTCTTTCATACCTGCTGCTTTATGATCTTCTTTCTCAACCCATTACCTTTTTCCACAATAAGTACCCACATCTGAAAGGTAAATCCCGGCTACCATAACGTATACTAGATCTTTTACACCAAACAATTATTTTTCTTGCATAAATTTCAAGGGCTACACTTTAAGATCTGGAAGCCCTAAGTATTGTCCACCCTTTTATCCAGCATTCCACAAACTGATTCATAAAATGCACTGGGAATTGCTGGGTGGCTTCAACTTTGTCATAATACACTGAAAACCTCACCTATAATTCCTTCCGGTTGTTAAACTTGCATCAAGCTAAATCGTTAAACAAATATGAGGGAAGATGGTGCTTTTAATTTTATGGCCTGCCTATGTCCTCTCCAGGATGCTCTATGGTCCTCTTAGAGGATGCTCTAGGTAGATCTGTGGAACAGGGCTGAGGGAATCCCGTCTTTCTCACCATGGATTCAACCCCTCCGGGAAATCATGTTGGGGGCCTTTATTTGAGTCACTCTTCAAACCAGTCACTTTGCTGTAGCTCAGCTTTGTGCCTCAGCTTAAACACAGAACAAGATGTTTTCTTAAAAGGTGGGACAGTTGTCTTGTATTGTGAGGAAGTTAAGTATACCTTACCCACTGTCAGTCTTCATATACCTTTTGTGAACTTGCGTGAATTCTTTACGGAGACATTTCCAGGCACATTAAAGGAAGTCAGTAGCCCACTTAATTTTAACCTACTTTTTCCTTGCTGTTTACTGTGTATTGTCTGGAATCAGTGGCTTGGTAACACTTTCAACATCTTTTTTTACTTCTGCCTTTGGTGTGTCCAACACAGAATGGCATAGTCAGGAGCCATCCTGTGTCATCATCCCAGCAGCAGAGCCTCCCTGATCTTCTAGAAGTCTCTACATGTTGAAACTGTGAAAGGTGACTCTCCATCATTATCCTGATAATCAATAAATGGATGAAAATTGTCCACGTGATGCAGACCTCACAGTAGGATACTCAGACCTTTTAATTGCTATTTGTATATAAAAACGTGCATTTAGTGTCTTTTCTCAGGTCCTGCATGATCAACTGCTCACTTTTTTTTTTTTTTCCTGGTTTAGACTGATTAACACAGAATTAGGTATGAAGTGCAATTTTTTCTTTTCTGTAGAAGCCTTCTGGAATTGCTTCACTGAGGAATTTCTAGTCCTGGTACCTGGTATGTGTGCACATCTGGGCTTGAAATCTGCCTTCAGGGGCCTCCTCTTTGTCCAGGCATGTGCTAGAAAGGAGTAATGTGCAAGCCCTTCTTCTCAAATGGTTGCTGCACTCTGGTGGTCGGCCTTGATGTGCCACGGAAAGTTTGTGTTTATTTGGAGAGTAAGACAGTAAGGATATGTGTGCAAATGCAAATGTAGGAATAAACAACACCTGCTCTTCCCCGTATATACCATCATAAACCATTCAGTTTTGAGTGAAAATTTGTTGTGAGGGTGTGGGGCTGCATCTGTGTGTCCATCTGAGAAGGCTCATACTTCCTGCTCCATGGGGATAGTAGGGGTGCCCCAGTAAACAATGCTTCAGACAGAGCATCACACTTGCATCTATTCAAGATGAAATCAAAAGCAATGTCGGGAGAGGAGCACTCAATGCATGACCATTTGGGGTAGGTGATGACAGAATTCGAGAATGGATGAGGCTGGAAGGGACCACAGTGGGGTCCTGCCTCCCTGCCGCTGGTGGGGTTATCCCGGAGCACACCACACGGGATTGTGTCCAGAGAGTTCTGGGATATCCCCAGTGAGGAGACTCCACACCCTCTCTGGACAATCTGTTCAGTGCTCGGTCACTGCACAGGGCAGAAGTTCTTCCTCGTGTTCAGGTGGAACTTTCTGGACATCAATTTCTACCATTGCCTCCTGTCCTGTCACCACCGAGAAGGGGAGTCAGCAGGGTGGTCTCACAGGAGAAACTGCCTCCCTGTTCATATATCAGAAAAGAGGGAAACTCCATAAGAGAAGAAAATGTGAAACAAAACCCAGCATCCAATCTTTTGTCTCTTTTACCAGAATAAATTCAAACTCAAAATGTCTCAGATTAGACACCTCCACATTTCTTCAGGTAATGTTTGAGTGTTTGGAAATTCCTCCTCTTAGCTGAATTCCTGTACTACTTCTTACATTACAGCTCAAGCTAGGAAATGCCAGCTGCACAAGCCTCATTGTCCTTCTATTTTTCATGGCAAACCTACAGGACTGATGCAGAATTTTACCAATAGCTGATACAGTGCTATCAATTAACATTTACTGTGTCTATAGGCTCCTGCTGAATTTAACGCGTTGGCTGCTATGTTTGCTATGGAGCTGCTCGTCTCCAGTTAGTACACATGTTGAGTGGAAAAAGTTTGAGTATGATGGGTCAGCAGTTGGTATTCCTCAACAGACTTCAAAATGCTGAGCAGACGTAAGGCTGTGCCACTGAACTATCCCTTGTCAATATTGTGTAGTCTTACACAGTGGTAGTAAACAATTTTGTTCCACGGTCTACACTGATGGCTTTTCTGAAGGGGGCATTTTTCATCTCTCTGTTCTTCCTGTGCTCTGAGGAGGTCAGGTGTGATCCTGGTCGAGGCCAAAATGAGCAAAGCTGCACTAGTTCTGCAATAAACCTGAAGTGATGAGGACAGCTAGACAGACACCAAGGAGGACAGTCCATTGCAGCTATCTTACACCATTACTTTGGGACTAGCTTTGTGTTCCTATTTCAACTCTTTTTATCTAGAAACAGTGTTTTTCACATTCCAGGCCAGACCAGATGATGTTATCCATGTTGGTTTTAGTAAGACTGAGAGTGGTCTTTATGAGACACAGCAGAAAGTTGCAATTGTAAAGTCGTAGAAGACGTACAAAACGTTGCTAAATGCAAGTGCCATATGTAACCCTTTGGGCTGCCAGACACCTCAAGATAAGCCTGCAGCATGTAGTCCAAGGTATGCTTGCAGAGTTTTCACTTGAGGACCAATCAAAGGGATAAGTAGATGTGGTCTCTGGTGTAAAACAGTTTTATTTACTTTAACAACAAAACACGCTTCCTTTGCATGTATGTTCTCACTGATTATTCCAGAACGCCTCTGAAGTGCGGCACTTGCTGATCCATTCATAAAATCACAGAATCATAGAAATGTTTGGGTTGGAAGGCACCTCTAAATGTTATCTACTCCACCCTCCTTTGCAATGAGCAGGGGCATCTTCAGCATTGGTTCTCACATGTCAAGGCCAGGCTCTGGTCAGTTTGCTCTCGCTTGAGTTGCTCTAGTCAACAGCATGATCCTTCCCAGATAAGCCTTATCCCTCTCAAGGAGTGAAGATTTGCATTGTTCACTAAATGTCCATAAGAGTGCCAATATTCTCCATTAAAACCTCAAGCAGTAGCTGAGAGTCAAGGAAAAAAAGGGTACACAGAGAAATGAGTCAGGATAGAATCTACAAGTTCCCTGCTGAAAATGTGTTAGTGACCCATCTAGCCTGTAGCCAGCAGGACTTGACAAGAATTTGTTTACACAAAATCCTCTGTGGAAAGAAACAAGAGTGACAAGCACATCCAGCTTAGTTAGAAAATCTGCAGTGCACCTTCTTTGGAGTCTCATTTTCTGTTCTTATTTTCTGGATGGTGGAAAGGATTGAAGATCCACAACACAATTGCATTGTCACTACAAATACCAAGTGTTATTAGCAATGAGTCTAACTCTGAACCCCCATGTTTGAAAGTCTGGGCTGTTTTTTTCCTCACTATCCTTGACATATGTAAGTCTTTGTGCGAATTTGGTGAAGAATATAAAATAAATTTGAAACCCAGGATTCATCCAAATGGAAACAGAACTGTGACTTGTGTGAGATTTGGGAGATCCTATTTTCCAGAAAACAGACAAATAATCAGCAGAGCAAAGCACATTTTTGTTATCAAAGTAAGGTAGTTTAGTCTATATGCCCATGTGTGTATGTCACTTGAAATTATAGGTGAGCCAGATTGCCCATAAATAATCGGACTGATCAGTGAACCACAGGGGCTGGCATTTCCCAGATGCCATGAACGTTTTCCCATTCAATTCACTTTCATTTTATTTAAAATAAACTACTTGACACCTAAAATGACTGAGGTTATTGCAGATGAAAAAAAATACACTTAAGAGTGTAAAGTCCTGTGCCTATTCTTGTTATTTGTGTCAGCCTGTAAAAGGACATGTTCTGATTGATATAAACTATTATGACACACAGGGAAAAAAAGGTGTTAGAAACTGAACAAGGTGCATTGCTGTTGATTGTTCACCCATTACTCTAATATACCGAGCAAACACGTCGTCTTGGTATAATGCTTTTAAGCCTGATATAATTCTACTGATACCAGTGTGAATTTTTTTATTTCTGTGACTGTTGAATCAGACCTTAATGAAATTGTAAAAGCCCCCTGTTTGTTTAAAATATGCTCAGAAGCAAATCAAAGCAAGAGGCTTCCCTAAACCCTTTACAAAAAGGCCTTATAAGAAGCATAGATGAAGTCAAAACTCTGCACAGCCACTTCCCTTTGTGGTCTCTAATAATAATATATTTGTGAATAATCCGTAATTAAATGAGAAGAGCATAACATTAATTATTTCACTAGATTGTTAATCAGCAGGGTATTCTATGCCCCCCTCTTTCTAGCAGCTAACCTGTCAGGGTCTAATAATTGTTGCCATGAACGGGGTTGGGTTAAGGTCCCTGAGGAATGCCAATTCTCTTGTTCCATTAGTGAGAGCACATATAGATCATTTTCAGTACTAATCTAGGGCTAAAATCAATTATGTCTCTTGTATTTAAAAATTAAATTGACTCACCATGGGAGTAGGATAAAGGGAAAAAATACATTCCTCCTATTATGTGTAATTACAATTGTAAAACATTTTCCTTCGAAATGTAATTGCTGCCTATAGAGACTAAAGCTGGAGAGCTTAAACTGTTTAGCTGACACATTCAGTTGTCTTTCAGGTTTTTCCTTTGGATTATTTAACGTGCTGAAATAGTCTTATAGACTTCTTGACTTTTAAAGGCTCTCAGGAGCAGCTCAGGGTTTAAGAAAAACAAAAAGAAGACTGCACAATGAATTAATTCTATCATCTTATTAAAAATGTGATGAAAGTAATTTATTCTTATATATATTCTTAGTCTTTCAGGAAGAAAAATGATCAACTACCCATAGCCAAAGAGTTTCCATTTTCCCAAATACTGTATAGCTTGCTACCTCTGTCTGGCTTTTCTTTTCATTATTGGTTCTTATGAGACCTTCAAGAGTAGTTAATCAAAGCTATGCAATATGTATGACCTGCCACTCAGGGACAAGGCTTTGAAGGTCATCAGAGAGCGTAACATCGGTCCTTTCCTCTGCTGGGCAGGAACACAGTGAAGATCATATCGTTCTACCGGATGGTCATGTAAGATACTGCCCAGATACTCAAATCTGGGGTCAGGCTGCAATCCTACAACACTCTTTATCGCCAATTTTTGATTTTCTGCAGTCCGTCTTGTGGGCCATTAGTAGCGGGTCTGTGCATCCACCCGTTATATATGCTGCAGAATTAGTTTTATATAGCATAAGAAACTGCTGATGAGGAAACTTGTCTTCCTGTTTACAAATATATATAGATCTCTGAAAGAATCTTGAGTAGCAACAGTACAGAAATAACCTGCTTCACTTGCCATGCTAATCACGTCCTGATCTTATAAAAGATTTGTACAATATCTGTACCTTCCCCAAACCAGCTGAAAACCAGGAATATGCTTTGGAGGAGAACCGTAACCCTATCTTCATGGACATTTTTCAAGCTCCCATTGTTTTTTGCCAGCTTTAAAACCCCTAGATGAATAAGATGAATGGTTTGCAGGACATTTTGTTTCTTATTGTATTATTCATCAGGCCTGGTTATAAGCATATTATGGATATGAATGGCTTTCTATGTAGTTGCAAGGATGATGGCTTCTGGACAGCTTATTATTCATGTAGTTTATTTGCCATGTTTAAAAGTAACCTCTGACCTGTGGATTCTATAACGATTGATTAGTCATTTATTAAGACATCTAACAATCCATTATTCATCTTCCATAAATTATTTATGAATGTGCTTCTTATTTGATGCATGACTGCTATATTTAGAGTACATAAATAAGGCAAGAAAAGCTAACTCCTGCAGTGTCCTAGCATTGATAAAGATTGTATCAATAACCAAGTACCAATCCAATGGGAATTTTAGTTCAAATTAAGATTTAGTATTAAAACAATGAAAAATTCCACCTCTGTCCCTTGCAAGCCACCCAGACAACCTAGTATAAATTGTTTTTTAAAATATAGAAGTCCATCATTTCTATCACCCTGAGTGGAAATAAACTAACTTTTGATTTGTTTGAAATTAATTCTCTGTTTTCCAGGTAGTGGCAAATTCTATTTCTTCACAAATTTTCTACACAGACATGGCAAGGTATTTACATTTTTCATAGCTGTGTGAAAAGGGTGAACTGAATCACAAGCATGCTGAAAATCCATGGGTGGTTTGACTACAGCCTGGTTTAATAAACTCAATTTTTTGAGGCTCATGAAGGATTAATGAATGTGAGATGGAAATGGTTGTGCTGGTGGGAAGCCAACAAACTTCTGGGCGTTCATCTAATTTCTGTCCTGCCTTGTCCTGTCTTATCTTACCTTATTCTGATTCATCATGTAGTGCATGCATCAGAAAACCAACTTTATGTATTTTTCTGAATTTTATTCACGACATGTCAGGTAAAAAAATAATCCAGTATTTTTTGTTAATTTCTGTTTGATAAAAATATACCCATTCCCATGTCACTTTTCAGAGCAGAGCAAATCTAAGATCCAAGAAGCAGTCTTTGCACTTGAAGAAAAAGGGTGGTGGGCACTGGTTTTTCTGAGGTCATTGTTTGAATCAGTACTTGAAGAAAGAGGTTGTGAGAGACTGAGTTGTCTCAAGGTCTGTCCCACGTTATCTAAGAGCCGTGGCTAGTACTTCACAGCCTCTTTCTTCAAGTACTCGATGAGAGCACTGAACTGAGTTGTATGTTGTGCAACAAGTCAACACAGGGAGTGTGGTGGTCTCACAGTTTTGATCTAACTGGAATCACTTTGAAGAATTGAGACAACTGGACACAGCTTAGGAGTAATTTACTAGAGCATGAAGTGATTGGACAAGGGGAAATGGCTTCAAACAGACAGAGAATAGGTTTAGATTGGATATCAGGAAGAAACTTTTCCCTGTGAGGGTGGTGAGGCACTGGTACAGATTTCCCACAGAAGCTGTGGCTGCCCCATCCCTGGAAGTGTTCCGGGCCAGATTGGGCAGAGCCTGGAGCAACCTGGTCAAGTGGCAGGTGTCCTTGCCCATGGCAGGGTGGTGGAATTAGATGGCTTCAAAGGTCCCTTCCAACCCTAGCCTTTCTATGATTTTTATGAAGCATTATTCTGAATTTTCACATCTGGAAGGTGACAGAGGTGTTTCAAAGTCCAGGAGAAATCAGAAAGCATCATTATTGCTTGAAAAAATCTACATTTTACAACAGGTAGATACTACAAGGTACAAGAGAACTGCATTTCGTGCTACATTCTTTTGCTGACTGTGCCCATTAATGAGATACAATTTCTTAAAAATCTGGAGGAACAAAGAAGAGCCCAAACATAAAAAGGCAGTGAAAAGAGAGATATCCCCTCTTCCTTCACCCAGAGATGACCAGTCTGTTTCAAGTCTGACCTAGCTGGGCTTGCGAGACAATGGGGAATATTGCACTGCCTCCACATCCTCTGCAGATAATCATCACTCTCCATTACTGTCAATATGCAGGTGCCAAAATAGGTATTAAGCAAATCTAAGCTTTAGAAATGCAGGCAGACGGACAGTAAGAGTATGACACTCTCTGTCAGCGGGAAGACATTTTAGATCTCATACAGTTTAAGCAATTATTTCAAACCCCTTCTTGCTATAACTGTTGTATAAAATAATGAAAGAGAAAGAGTGAGTGTACCTGGGTGTTCGTCCTGGATTATTTCCTTTTCCTCACCCTCACCACAGAAATAAGAAGCAACATGTTCCAGTGACATCTGACTCCTTCGCTATCTTTAAATGTTTCCTCAGACAATACATTATTGTGTTTGTTACATCTTCCCTGTGGCTCCCACAGCAGCTTCAAAAACGCTGTGGTTTGTTGACAAAACAAATGAGCCTGAGACATTGTGATGAAGGACACTCTTCCCCAGAGTTTTCATCCAGAAAGGATCACTGTAGTAGCCATAGACGAGCTGTTTAAAGCAGAGGCAGAGGGAAGATAAGAAAGCTGGGCAATTTGATCAGCTATACACTGGGACTCAGAATCTTATTTGACTGCAAAATATCTAATTGACCTTGAAGCTGAAACAACTTGTCAGGGGATCTGTTGCTTCAATTGCTCTCTGCCAGCTCCTCAGCTAGCTGTTTCTCCCTTTCATATTCCATCTAAAAAAACTGCAGGCTTGTGGAAGTGTGATAGCACCAGACCAGGGTGAGAAGGACTGCATATTCAGACAGGAGGAAAGCGTATTCAGAGTACTTGCACTGATTTTTGCATTGCCTTTTATGCAAAATGTAGTGACAGCTACTCAATCAAAAGATATGCAAAACCTGAAAAGAGGGTTAAAAAAAACCTCAAAAGAAATGCTGTGGCAAAAGGTGGTCAGGCCTAACATGTAGGGATTAAAATAAATATGCAATTAATACAAAGACATTAATGATTATAGAACAATACACAAAGCTATTCAAGGTAAATTCAGTGAATTTTGAGACAGAATCTGAGGAGTTATTCACAACATACAATATACTACTGTGTGGATTATTTAGATTTCAAGAGATTTTTGTGAGATTATGTATGTATATGGCTGCTGGGTACTTCAGGTGGCTCCTTCCATCCTTTGCAAAAATAGGAATATTCATATGTCACTCCTGTGGTCTGAGTAGCCCACTCATTTTAACACTCTGTAATTCTTCTTACCCTGGCCCAAGATTTTAATACAGGCAACTCAAAAATTTCCAAGATGTTCTCTTCCATGGCGCTTTCATCTTCACTGATACAAGTTTTGTTAACCCTCGTTTTAACTTTTTTGCTGAAATTATGTGTTGACCTACCTGTCAGAGATGTCAAGAATACATCATTTCTTCTTCCTCAGCATCAGTCTCAGGAAGACTGAGGAAGGCTGTGTAGACCACTATCAGCAGCACTCCCAGGATATCTTTTCTAGACTAAACAACCTGAATCCCTTCAATCCCTCTGCTTAGGTCATTTTTCCAGACCCCCTCTGACCTCCCTTCCTAACTATGTTTTCTGAATACCCAGACCATGCTTTTCTTGAAGTGATATGTTCAAAATTGCTTAAGAGCCTGGAGATAATAGAAGACATTCTATCAATATTAATATTGTTTAATTCTGATCATTGCAAAGTACCTTATGACATAAAGAATTGATTAATCTACTCCAGAGAAGTTATTTTATCATGCCTCAAAACCAGGCAAGCTGCACAATGTTAAGCATTTCTTTCAACAGCAGAAATTAGTTTAACTTCATTAGTTTGAAATAAAAAAGCAAGTCCAGACACTAAGGTATTCCTTCAAATCTATTTAAAGTTTTTAAATGGCAAAACCTCACAGTAAAGTGTCAAATTGCCCTTAGTGACTGTATGAAGAATGCAGTGGACTTAGATAGCCAACCTTCAAATGTTTGAACAGAGGTAAGGTGAGATTTACCTTCAGTCACTGTTTTTTCAGTGGTGTTGCAGAGCAGTAGAAAATATCTGGACACTTCCATGCACCAAAACAAATTTTCTTCCCTAATCCCCATAGTTTGGTTTTCTCTGGTATCTTTCCAAGAAACTCCAAGAGATGAAACTCATGTTTAGGTTACTATATCTTAGTTATTACTACCCATCCTCTGAGCCACAATCCGTTCTCTGAGCAACTTGGTCTAGTGACACTGCCCTGGGAGATGGGTCAGCCTCGGGGGGCACAGGTCCCACTCTTGTGAGGCAGCAACATTTTTCCCGCAGACACGCACTGAAAAGTGTCGGGTCCCGGCGGCCGCGTGTTCGGGCAGCACTGGCTCTGTGGCAGCAGGCGTACCCAAAATTGAGGAGACCCAGAGGTCTAAGTCCCTCAGGTATCCCGGAGACGAAAGAGGTGAGGGAGAGGACCACTCCGTGAAACCTTCCAGGGATTTATTTCCCCGAAAGCAGAGGGGAGGAAATGGTCCCCGGGGCCAGAATCTCCCGTGCTTTTCTACAGGGGTGGTACAGAACAAAACACCCAATAGAAAATAAGCCCGGAGGAGGATCCCAAGGACACAGAACCAATGGCCAGGTCACAGAGGAGGGAGCTTACAGAACCAACCTATGAACAACCAAACTTAACAGAACTTTCTGGAGAAGTGGTGCTGGCTCAGAATCGAGTCCCGTCCTCGGACTGGTCTTCGCTTTCTGAATCGCCAGCCCATTGGGTAGTCGTGGCGTGATGGACCCCAAGTGGTCCGAGGCACCCCAACAGTCTAGTTGAAAGTGTCTCTGCCCATGACAGAGGGATTGGAATGAGATGGTCTTTAACGTCCCTTCTAACCCAAGCCATTCTAAGATTCTGTGATTATATGACGATACTCTTAACTGCAGCACATAAGAGGTAATTTACCACATACAGGAAGGAGTCAATCCCAGTTGAAGAACTTTAGAATTACTGATGTTAAAACCTGAATATAAGGTATAGGCAAAAAGTTTAAATTACAGAATGAGGATCCCTTAAACTGAAGCGACTTTGTCAAAAGTAATTCTTCCCCAGTGTTTTTGATTGTTCTGAGGAAACAGCTAAAAGATAACATCTGACCAATTAGCAAATTAATTTTGGTAATAAAAGTGGTTTGGTATTAGTGGTTAGTCACAATAACTCCCACTTAATAACATCATTGCTGTGACATGTCTTTGTATTAAATTCAGATACCATCAAAGGGAACATGGTCACCTACTTTTTTCTCGTTAGGGTAAATTGTGGAGGCAGCCAGGGCAATATAATCTCAGAAATCTAGTACAGTTTTCTAGACTAAACAGGGTCTCTGCCACTTAATCCTTACACGATCTGTTTTCAAACAGATATGAGAAAGAGACTGCACCTTATATAATATTAAGAAAACTGCTTCTGAGGAGAGAGAGTGCTTGTAGTGAAAGAATAAGAAAACTGATTTTTCCACCTGAAAGTAGTTCAAGAGATTTCCTTTGGGAGGTCTAACCACCTATCTCCAGATATGATGGTTGAGGTTTCTTTTTTAAAAATTCGATTGGTCAGAGATATCCAACAACACATGATAATGACCTACAAGTTTAAAGTTGTCTGATGGATCTTCAACCTTTAAAAAGGCATAGAAAGAAGAGAAAACACCCCCAATTTCTATCCTGCCCTGCTCTAGTCTGGCAGCCTATGTTGGACCAGAAAGCAGTTGCATTTGAAGAATATTCATTTTTTTAAGGAGTTGTATGGGGAATTTTAACAGAATGTTAAATTGTTCATGGACTAGTATGACCCCTATTTCAGCACTATATGTGTCTTATAAGAAATAAGCAGCATGAGCGTTGCATTTCTAAAAACATCCCCTTCAGGAGCAGAGTTTTGCTATTCCAGTAGTGGAATAAAAACCAGTGCTGGCCATGGAGCACCACAGTTGCAGTTGTGGGAGCCAGAGCTTCTACTACAAGTCTGTGATCTTTTAAAGGTGTAAGTGCACTGCAATAGGTACACTTTGCCTCTGAAAGCCACAGAGACTCTCTTCTAGGAAAGGTCTGATGAGATTTCTGTGCGCGAATTAAGGCACAAAAGTTATACAAAGGGACCAAGAGACTTTGGAAATATGAGCAGGAAACAATGAAATGAGATTCAGCCCGGAAGAGTGGAAAAAACCTATCATCTAATGCCTCTGGAGAGAGGTGTGTAAAGAGGTAATCTGAAGCAGACATTTGGCAAATGGAAAATGTGATATTTAGGTTGCAGCAGTGAAGGAAACCTGTGGGGTGACAATGAGCCGTTTCTCTGGCAGTAAAAGACAGGCAGAGGGAATAGCAGAGTGTGAATGTGCTTTTGGGGAGTCCTTCAAGGGAACATGACATCATGGCTCAGAGAGGAGACATAAGTAGTGTCACTCAGCCATGCTGGAATGATAATGGTCCAAAGATTTTGTTACAATAAAAAGAATGAGGACAAAAAGTTGTTTTAAGAAAAAAAAAATATATATTGAAAAGCAGAAAGTGACGGGGAAGAAGTGTCTGATCAGATAATCAAGAAGCAAGAGGGGGAATAATAATTGTCAGCACAGTGTGGAAAGCTGTTGCCACTGTGAAGGAAGGAGAATTATTAAGGATGGTCTAAGGGGGCTAGGCAGGAGAAATAGAAGAAACTTAGCAGAGAAAAAAAAATTAGGCTGAATGAAGCAATTAACAGTTCTTAATAGAGAAGTCTATTAGACGAAGAAATGTTCTCCTAAGAGACACAGATGTAAGCTCTTCAGTGCAGGCACCATGACTGCTTATATGTTTGCACTGCACCCAGCACAGTTGGGATCCTGATCTTTATTTGATCCTGTGGGTTCTGCAGAGATAGAAATAACAAACAGCGATAATTACACACCGTGGTACAGCCGTAGGGGACATGCGCTGAGGCTGAGCTCTCCTCTTAGCTACACTCAGCTGAGGTCAATGGGATTGTTTGGATACAGGCTGGTGGTGCTAACAGGACAATTTGGCCTGGTTCATCTGTAAAAATAGAATATGTGTGGTTTCTGCCCCAAAATCTACCTACTTATTCTTTCTTGTAGACCCACGCAAGGCTGGACGTTGTCCAGTTACACAACAGAGAACGTTTCATGCCCAACGAACTCATGTGGTAGGGCTCCCTGGCAGATGTGCAGAGCAGGGGGCTGGAACGCCAGCAAGTGTTTCTTCAGAGCAGTAAAATTTCCTAGAAGCTGCAAAGCAGAAGTCTGCTTCTTCAGGACTTTGAGTGTACAGCCTTTCTTCCCCAGCACTTGCATTTCAGCTGAAATGTTGCTCAGTGTCTGATTCTTTCTCCAACAGGCAGGAGGGAATTAAGGGAGCAGATCCCGAGATAAGTCCTATCACTCCTGCAGAAACAAGGATCCTAGAGACCATGGAGACAAGGCACCCTGGCAGTGCAGTTGCTTGGGAGCAGGGGGTTGGAGACATTTCTGTGGTAGGTTACATGCAGATGACAGCCTTCACTGACAAGAACATGGTAGTTTTCTCTCTAAAGTGCTGCGTTGTTTTTCTCTGGATGCATTATGATTGTTGTTATTATTATTATTATTACTGTTTTAATGGCTTAAAGCTAAGAAGAACTTGGGCTTGTCAGAAAACTGAGCAATTGATGAAATAGCAGATGATGACAGCAGTCCAATTCTAATAATTTCCTGTCTTACTTTACTGTTACTGGGGTGTACTTTATCGAAATGACTGAAATAAGTGATGCATTCTCCGTCAGCTTTATCCCTGACTCTTGTGCATCTGAGAAAGACCCAGCAGTGGGTTTGGCAGATAGAGTGAAAAGCAAGTCAGGAACTACCATTATGAAATGCAGAAAGTCAATTTGAATGTCAACAGGAAAGGCTTGGGATGCAAGCTTTAAAGAGCTCCACTTTGAGAAAATGAGGCCAGCACATTGTGTATCCCTGACTAACTGCTCATGTTTCAAGCTGTAGAAGAATGCCACATTTAGGTGTTTTTTTTTTTTTATTTCACATTGATTTTTTGTTATTTTAGGCCACAGGACTCCCCAGGCTTCTTGCCGATGCTACATAAGTCAGAAGCAAAGGCTGCCCAAACCCATGAATTCTATGAACATCCAAATTTTATTGCATAAGTTTCCTAATTTGTATGAAAAAACCTGCATTCTCTCACTATTAGAGTGGAGAAAGTCCAGCAGCAATATAAGATTACATAACACTAAAATTTGTTTTAAGGGGAAGTTACTGGGCAGAAATGAAAGGAGAATTGTTATCTTTTTGAGACTGTAAAAGCAGTGAGCGGAGAGATGAAGTAACCTGCCTGGATTATAGGAGCCATGGGACACCGCTACAACTTGGCTTCACTCTTTCTGATAAATCACCAGAAAGAAAAGGAAAAATAATGAACAACAAATGGTGTTAAAATTGATCACTAAACCCGGTGATGTTCTCTGTATCTCATTTAGCTCAAATAATGTTGTGATACTGGAGAGATGTATCATACATAATGATGTGCCTTAGGAGGAGGCAGATGCATACAGGCCATTGATTAAACACAGTGATTTTTATCATTAATGCTGAAACCAATACCAAAGTGACCACCTTCATTCCTGACTCAGAGACAATGCTCTGGTTCCTGGGTTTTCAAACCAGCTGCCATATGACCATAAATAAGTAGTTTATGTGGGGTTTTTTATCTCTACTTACCTGTATGTCCCACAAATACCCTTCTCCTGCAGTGCTGCCACTCAGTAACTTCCAAGCTCTAATTTCCTTCCTGACATCAGCCCTGTGTTTCCATCATTTCCTCTCACTGCCTGCACAAAACAGACACTGTTGAGGCATGATTCATCCACATTTGAGATGTCTGTTTTAGGATGGGGTGAATCATGCTTGTTTCTTTCCATTGACTATAAAGGGAGACAAGGGTGACTAATTGAGATGTAGATGTCTGTAGTGCAGACACCTAACATTAAATGAGATGAATGCCACTCTCAGAGCCAGCTCATGTCTGACAGAAATGGTGACAGCCAGCTGGGTCCACCAGAGCTTTGGCTCTGGCACAGCATTACATGAAAGAAAACTACTTCCAAGGCTATTTCAAGACCAGATAATCCTCTTCTCATGGTGCTCAGAGCCCAAGTTAATTAACACGGAGGACACAAGCCAGCCCCATGCAGAACCAGGGTATCTCTGCATGTTTCTCGTGAATTAAGTGGTTCTGGGGAGTTTGGTACAGGGACAAGGCATAGTGACTGAGGTTTAACATCATCTTTGGGCTCAACCATAGCACTGACCTTGCAGTGCTTGAGCTGGATTCATGCAGAGATACTTGTGGATGTCTTTCCATGTTTTAAAGCAGCAGTGATGCTCCACGCATTTCCACAGCAAATTGTCTGTGAAGTCACACTTGCTTCTTGAATCTGTAGAAAATTGGTGGAACTGTGCTTTGTGACAATCAGCTGAAGTCTGGAGGCCTTAATACTTTTAACACCATTTTCTCTATTTATTTATTGATTTATTTATATTATGACAGACTTTATTATTTGAAATATATGTCTGAATAGGCTGAATGGTCAGTTTTATAGCCATTTTACTGCAGAGAAAGAAATATCATGGATAGTTCGGCTAGCCACAACCAGCATATAGCTTTCTACACGAAACCCAAGAAAATTTAAAGTAGATCCTTTGGGTCTGGAATAAAACCTCTGGAATTGTGTAATGACTGAGAAATAGTCACTTTTGTTCTCTTCTCAGGGTCCACAGACTAGTTAGCTGGAGCAAAGGTTTGCAAAACATGATGGAAATGATCACAGCCTAGTTTTTCTAATTGTGTAGTTGCTGGGATAATGACTTTTACATCTTACCTGTACATCATTTAGTGCTGAAAGCGTGTAAGCTGAACTCTCAGGGATGCCAGAACATCATTGAATTGTCTAAAACCAAATACTAGCTCCATTTCCAGAGTACATCATCTGGTTCCTGAAATTCTCTCTGCCATGACACGTCATCTTAATCAAGGTTTTGAGGGAACTGAAAAATCCACAGATAAAATTCGCAAGGAAAAAAAAGCCCAACACCATACATTTAAAAAAAATCCAATTCATAGCAAATACATACCCTTATTCTCAGCAACAGTAAATGCCATTTATTAAGAATGACATTTTGGGGGCTTTTTACCTCCATATTTTTGAACAATGTTACTGGTCAAACATAAAAGTTGCCCAAGATTGAACACTGAATTTTGAATACGTGATAGAGCTATAGTCTTCTCTGTTTATTTTGTTCTGAAAAATATTAGTTATACCATAAATGTGTCAAGAAATTTACAAAAAAAAAGCATGACTAATGTTTCACTTTTGTGACATTTTTGTATGCACCAGTCATTGAAAAACCCAAACTTAAAAAGTTTAATTTTCTTGGGTATTTAACTACTAAGCAAACTTGGAGGGGATTGGTCAGACTAGCTATATCTTCTGTCCTCCACCCCTTGTTTGTTTAACTTGTGAGCAAAACAGGAGTCAATTTACGTTTTCATTAAAAGAATGAGAATAAATATTTTACTTCTACAGACAACTCTGTCTTAGTTTAAACACATTTTTCACCAAAGGCAACATTTCAAGTGAAAATGTACACAGAATAAATGTGTTGTTACACACAGTTAAGTCTGAGCACAGGGGAAGATGAATGATCTCTTGTGTAGGGTGATGGGAAGAACTGGAAGACCAACAAGGAGAGCAGAATAGTAATCGATGGAAGCAATGACTAAACCAGTCTTATTTCTAGCAATAGAGGTGGAGGGAAAAGCAAAGATGCTTTTATGAGATATTAAACAAACATAAGTGACAGGATTTGGACTCTGAATGTGGAATTCTTCCATAAGAGCAAACCGGCTTCTGAATTAAACCACCCATCAGTGTGGTGTCTTCATAAGGAAATGAAGCAAAAGCTGCTTCATATGCATCTTCCCACTAACAAAATTATAGATCATTTCAACCCAGGAAACAAATAGTCGGCTGACAGATCAGTTACGAGGAGAGTTTCCAACAGCACTGACTACGGTCAAGGAAAGAATTAAAACATGTGCTAAAGTTCATCCATCCATCAGAGAAACAGAACTAAATAACCTCAGTGTGAGAGTAACTCAGTAGCTACAAAGTTTCAATGTATTAATTCTCTCCATCGGGCAGTTGGCAGTGCCATCTATTATCCCTGATTTACAGGAGGGAGCTTAAACACATTTAGAGTAGGTTTCTAATTCCCCTGGAGTTCTTTTCTTTTGAGGATCTGGGGCTATAGATCTGGACAGAGCAGTGAAGCGTGGTACAGAGAGACCTGAATCACTGCCAGCTCAGCCTGCTTGTGAGCAGGGCTTGTTAGTGTGGGCACAGCAGCATCCTAATGCTGTGGGGATGCTGCCAGCCCTGAAACAGAGCATCCTGGAGAATTGTGGGGTTGTTTTTCTCATGGACACCCCAGATCAGAATAATTTGAGCTGGAGAGCAATGGCATCCACAGTGTATATTTAAATATCTTTGCGCTGGTCACCCATTAGTTCCCCAGAATGCTGCAAGACTGAATCCAGCTTTATCGTTGCCTAATATCAAAAGACAAAACTCTTGCAACAGTGTTAAAACAATAAGATAAAAGGAAGGCCTTTATTTGGAGCTCCCAGGTTCCCCCATGGTGGTTATGAGCACACCTGGCATCAGATTTCTACGATTTTTATAAGTTTAACAAATTAGCATATGTAAGAAATATTGTCCACTTTGAAGAGCAGCTGGTTCAGTAATTCTCCCCTGGCTACTGACCCATTGGAGTTGGTCCAGGGGCTTCTTTGCCCCATTTCTTTCTGTGTCTTCTCAGATTCTGTTTGGAAAACAAAATGTCCTTTTTGGAGGTCCTGTTCTTGAACATAAGACTGAACAGTATTTCAGGAATTTGTTAGCAGGTTAGCTTGTTATTCTAAAGTCTAAGAGAAAGAGTAGGAAAATTACCAGGAGCTATACAACCATGTATTTACAGTTTACAAAGCTGCAAATATATGAAAAATGTATAGAAAGCAAAAATCTTTAGGCATCATTGTGACTTCAACACTTTTATTCTTATGGATGGACGACTCGTCTCTAGGGAGTTGGATAGACAGTGCCTTTGGTTTTACCTGGCTCATCCATATCTACGATCAGAGATGCATGTTCCCAGCTGCTTCCTGTAACTGGGGCTGAGGCATGGAATCATGGAATACGCTGAGTTGAAGGGACCCACATGGATCACCAAGTTGTTACTACAGGTAGGGATTCCTGGGAAAATGAAGAAAAACTGAAGAAAAAATTGCTGAACTTCTAGAAACATAGCAAATTCAATTACACTAAACAAAAACAAAAACAAGAACAAAAACGAACAAACAAAAACAAACAAAAAACCCTCGAAACAAAACAAAAACAAAAAACCCAAAACCAACAAAAAACCACCAAAACAACAACAACAACAACAACAAATGAAAACATCCACATTTTCTCTTCTCCTCTCTTTAAAACTTGTGATTAACTCCAGACACAAACTCAAAAAAACCATTTCAGCTAACAGCAACACATTAGACAGGAGTCAAACTTTACATTGCAGCCCTTAGTGATCAACAACTGACTTGAGCATTAATGAACTAACTTTTCCATTAGGTAACAACCAATAGATTGCTGCACTCTTATATTGTCTGTGTTCCAATGTCCTAGTTTTCTCGAACTGCTAATTTAAAATGCTTTTCACTGTTACAAAGAGCATAGTTAACTGCTATAGAACAATTTTATTGCCCTAAAACAGTCATATATTTGCATTCATTACTATGAGTCTTAAAACCTATTACTGATATAAAAGACAGGATAACAACATGAAGGGTTTGAAGGGCAGTAGATAATAGTCTGGAAAGGGCTCTGAAATGCCTGAAGTATCAGACATAAAATAGCAATGATAAACAAGCTCATTATTTGTTAGTGATGGTTATGCTGGAAGGAACATTTTTTATATCATTTTTCTCCTTTTTAAAGTTTTATGGAGAATATATTTCAGTCCTAAGCTGAGTATAAATTAAACATGTTTTACCCGGCTGTTCCGTTAAGAAATAGCAGGAACTAATGAGCTGTATAGTGGCAAAGCTGTTAAGGCAATCTGAAAGGACTCTATAGGGCAATCTGTGAAGTATAAAAGAGAGAAAAGTCCCCTCTCCATAGTCATTTACTCCTCAGACATTTGGGTTGAGCTCAGCTCCACACCACCTTGAGCTATATGTGATCAGCAGAGACAATCCTGTCTTGTCTGTTTGCTAACCATATAGGAAAGATATAACTGTAATGTGAAGGGACATTCCTTAAACAAAAAGTGAACTTCTAAATCCTTTGCCATGACAGCTTTTAGGTCAGTTTTCAGGGCCTGATTTTTAAACTGCTTACCAAATATTACTCTCAGAAGCTTTTCTTAAAAATAGAGGTGAGCTGCCCAGCTTCTGCAGAAGCCAGGTCAGTGAGGGCATCTGGCCTGTTGAAAAGCCTGTATTTAAAGACAATATTTCCCTTGAAGCATCTTGGCACATATTGGTAGGTTTGAGATCATGTTTGATAGTCAGATAGTCCTTCCTTGTCTGGAAATTTTCTTCTTCAAATATTAGCTGATTTGTTCTTTTTTTATCAGTAACCACCCATGGAAGTTTGGGATTTCCCCACAAATTCTTTTAAACATAAGAGACAACCCAAAGAACAGCTTGCAGGTGGTTGTAGTGCAGAATAGGCATCTTCATTACTTTCTTTACTGATCCCAGTGTGAAAGGTTGAATTCTGCTCATTTTATTCTCTCAAGCAGTTAAGACTGAACAGTTATCTAATCTATTTCCTTTAACTGTTGCACAGCATTACTTCTCAAATGGTTGCAGCTTCAAAATCAAGAACTCAACCAGTCCTTGCACATTCCCAGGTTTTGAAACTGTAAATGCTGAACAAACCCCAGCCTCTCAGCTCCCTCTGGGAAGAAGTTGAAAATACAAGTTTACCAGAGCACCTCCTGTTGAAGGATGCTCTGTAGAGATGGGCAGAGAACTTTTGAATTACTCACCTCGAGATTAGACACCAAGAGTTTTGCCATTACAAAACTAAATGGGACCTGATGATTTATCAAGTGATTGCAAGGATGTACTCTACTTCTATTCCTTTCCTGAAACATTAAGAGAAAGCTCACATTTTGTGGTTTTGGTTTTTTTTTTTTGTGTGTGTGTGGTTGTTTTTTCAATCTGAAATATTTGATTAATCCCCAAAGTTTCTATGATACCTAACACAATAGGATCCAGACTGCATAAAATTATTAGATAGGTACCACTGCATTTTCTCTTCATAATTATCATCATTATCATTGTCATTATCATCATTCATATTAATATTGTTGCAATTGTAATTGTCATTAAAGCATCCTCATTCCAAAACAAAGTTATATCATTATAAAAACCTTATTAAGAAAGGATAAATATGTGTTTAGTTGGTGCTTGACCTAAATTTTAGACTCTCTTTGTAGCTGATGACAAGAAACTCACCTGGCCTGGTTTATAAATCCACTTGATAATAAGATTAATTCGTTCCTAACAAGTTTGGATACAGCAGTCTCCACTGTAGATGTTTCTGCTGGATGAAACTCACCAGTTTTAGGGGATGGTCTGTTTCCAAAGCACTCAGGCACCTTTTTTTTTTTTAAACACCACATGGAACACACCCAAGAAGTTTTTTATAGTGTTAGTGGGATGCAGAAACCTGTTCCCCTGTGGTTTTGATTCCATAGACTGCATCTCATATATTATTAGGCTGTCACCAAAAAGCCCTGTGAATCTATAGTTCTACAATCAACAATGAGGAAAGAAAGTTGTGAAGGGCCTTCCCCTCCCATGAAGAGAATAGCCATGCAGTGAAGGTGATAATGAATTGTGGTGAAAGAGAGTAGACAGGCAGAAAAATAAGAAGAGTGAAGAAAAGGTAAAAAAGAAAGGAAGAGAGGAAAAACAAAGAGAAAGAGAAAGAGAAAGAGAAAGAGAAAGAGAAAGAGAAAGAGAAAGAGAAAGAGAAAGAGAAAGAGAAAGAGAAAGAGAAAGAGAAAGANGAGAAAGAGAAAGAGAAAGAGAAAGAGAAAGAGAAAGAGAAAGAGAAAGAGAAAGAGAAAGAGAAAGAGAAAGAAAGAGAAAGAGAAAGAGAAAGAGAAAGAGAGAGAGAAAGAGAAAGAGAGAAAGAGAAAGAGGGGAAAGGGAAAAGGGAAAAGGGAAAGGAAAACAATAAAAGAGGAAAAAGAAAAAGAAATTGCTATGTTGAGTTTCCCAGGTACTTTTTATTCAGCTGTGCTGGAGCCTCTGAACCCACCAATCTGCACTGTATTTTGGAGACCTGGGAGGTTGCTTTGGCTTTATACACATGTCAAGACTGTTTCTAAAAATCATTGACAGGACAAAAGAAAGTTAATTAAATACAGGTAGAGTAGAAAAAAATACAGCCCAAAGCTTCCATAAATATTATTCAAAGTTTGCATTACTGTGATGTGGCAGTCACTAGGGCATTTCTGTTTTCTTCTGACCTAACACTGATTTATTTTATTTTTTTTAAACTGAAAATTAGTTTTGTTTTTACATGAGGTGGAAAAAACACCAGCTGTGAATGACATGTATGAAACACTATAATTTTAATAGAAGCAGAGATGACCTCAGGTGAGTCTTCAGCCGATCTTTTTGTGTTAATCAATCTCACTGCAGTAATGATCAGGTTCAGATCATTACCTGACTCCTTTAAGAGGACAAAGTGTGAGACTCAAACATTCCTAAAGAATCAGTCAGGCTCTCCAGACAGGGTACCAGGGGTTAAAGCGTGTGGGATGTAGTCATGGTACGTAACGTGGTGGGACTGAGGCTAACACAGTCATAGATGGATCACCCAGTCTGCAAACGGTGATTCCTCATAAATCATTATGAAAAATAGACTGACTCTGCCAGTTCATAAATTCAAGGCAAGTGTCTATTTCCATAAGGCCCAAGCAGACAGGCAGTGTTAGGGATGCAAACATGCACCACCACATGCAGTAGTTAATGTGTTAGCATTTTAACAAATTGAGCCACTTCACTGGCCTATTTATCAGTTCAAGCTATTTAGAAATGTTGCTACCATATGTTGTCCATTGAAATGAATGCTAAACACTGCATTTATAAATGGTAATTTATGACTCATAAACGTCTCAGCTACTAGAGTCATTCTGCCACTGTGAATGGAATTGATAGCAGTTTCTGCACTTCATGTTTTGTTTTTTTTCACTCCCCTCATTTCAGGAATATCGTTGATATTAAAGCTTTAGTGCCTCATAGAGGATGATATTTAAAATACTATTTTTGTGTGCTATCCACCCTATAAATTGATTTCAGCTTTTGAGTAAACTTCTAGGACTAAATATTTTAAAAAGGTCCTGTGGAGTATGAGAAGTGATCACTTTTCAGTTACAATAAACCTGGTTTAAAAAACAAATTAGGCCTTTTTTATCTTCCCTACAAAGCCTTTTCCCAATCTATATTTACCTTGGTACAGAGTAGATGAGCATGAAGTTACATCCTCTTAAATCCCTCCCGTGACAGACTGCAAATGCTCAAACAGATTTGATGTTACTTAGCCTTGAAATTAATTTCTGGTGAAAATTTTTGACTGGATATTTTAGATGTACATTATGAAAATATTACCTGTGTGTTTTCTTGTGAATGCTGTTTCCTAATGATAAAGAGGCTTACAGACAGTCTTGTTGAAAACTGAACTTGTCAGAAAGGGTCACTTTTACCAAGTAGGTTGATTGCAAGTTCCAAGGTGCTTTTAAGGCTAAATTTTCAGAGAGCCTTTGGAGTGCCACTCCAAAGTGGAAATAATCTGTAAGTTTTACATCCAGAAGTTTGGTGAATATAATTTTCCGTCATGAGGAACATCTTGACAGGTCAGTTCATTCTGTTCATCTCAGAGAGATCATCATATGGCATGAATGTCTCTCAAGAGGGGACTAAAGAAGAAGCCTTATGAGTTAATTTAGACCAAATACTTGATTTTTAAGTAGTTCTAATTAGATAGATGGAATTTCAACCCTGGAAAACACTCTTTTATGTTTCTTTTGCTTCTGTACAAATATCCAAAGGCATCTAAGGAAACTAAGATGGTCTAGAAGGACTGTCTCAAAATGTATCAGCTGTCTGCAAATATAAATCTCATGCATGTGAACACAGACATACAGCTCACCAGTCTTCCTGAAAATTTTCCCAGAATATAGAGATGATTTCTGTAGAGCTGCCTGTGTTAACTAGACTGATGAAATATGTATCATTGTGAGTATGTCACCAGTCAGATTTGAGACATCTCTGATGAAGACATTGCACTGACACAAACAGTTCTGTTTTAGTGCTCAAAGACGGATTTTGTATGGAATGTAGTCCCCAGTCAACACGAGCCAAGAAAAAACAGTGCAAATTCTCCAACCAGCGTCTTGGTGTAGGAACATGCTTTACACCTTGGTGTAAAATGTGTTTTGGGGGCTAAACTTCTAAAGAGCTATTCATGCAAATCTTCATTTCTTTTCCTGGCTGGGTTACAATGGATAACAATAGATTTTACCTTTTTTCTCCTTCTTGAGTATGGCCCATGTGACTAGAGACAAGTCTTTTGGCCCACCATATTTTATTCTTCTCTAGTATAGAGATAATTCATCCTTCTCAGAGGGGTTGTAAAGGAAAAAACCTATACTTGAGTGTGATGTACCCAAATGGTATGACTGTGATGCTCAAGGCAAAAGATGGAGAGAAAATCATTCAACGTAAAATAATCAGAATTTTAAATCAGATACTAATCTCAGCGAGAACCTAGTTCTCATCTTAAGGAGTGTGATAGTATTGTCTCAAAAAACACCTACCTCAGGGTCTTGAAATCTCTTTTCATGTCTAGAATAATACCTTCAAGTAGCCTCTATTATTACAAAGAAATTAAAAAAAGATCATATCTTCTCTTTGGGGTTGCAAGTACAGAGGATGTTGAAAAACAGGCTTCATTAAAAACAGGATGTATGGAACAGATAACATGAAAAGCAGCTATTAAATGGATTTGTTATCACTGGCAATAATACTAAGTCATATTACAACAGTTACAAGGAAATGTCTTTGAAATATCTTCTGCAAATATTAATTCAATCTAGAAATTAAACCTCTGCAAACCAAAAAATATTTTATCATTGGAATGTAGGGAAAGAAAATGACTTGCTCAACATGCTGACATTCAGAAGGCAAAATCCAGAGCAGAAGGCAAGGCTGGAGCTCCCTCTTGCCCAATTTTAACAAGCATTTTGGGATATTATATGCTGAGATTCTGGCTTGTGCTGTGAGTGTTACGGCTTTTACAGCTGACGCGGAGTCCTGTGTGGTCAGCAGATGAGTGAGAGCGTTGAAGGAAATAGAATTGGTATCACACAGTTTTATTTCCTCTTTTTAAATGTTGTTAATTGTGCTGTGAAAATGCCGGTTTGGGGCTGTTTCTTCAGGTTTTTGGGAAACCTTTGTGTTTCCACCCTCATATGGAAGTGAATAGATTTTTTGCATTTCAACAGAAAAAAGTAAAATGTTGTGATTCCCATTGAAATGGTTCCTCTAGAGTCTATGTTTTATTTATTTTTTATTCAAAACAACATCTGTTTGTTTGTTTGTTTTAATGCTTGTGAAATGCCAAAACAATTCGTCTATTTATTTTTCAAAGGCTAAATTAAATTCTGACTTGAGAGCTTGACTTTCAGAAGTGCGGGTCACTTACTGCTCTGGCTAAAGTTAAAATCACATTCACAAACTCAACACCTCTGACTCATAAAAACATTACTTAGAAATGTTTGACTTTGCCTTAATAAGTCCATTAAAATATTTGCATCCAGGGACTGGAAAAAATTAAAAAAAACACTTTGTAGAGAACAAGTTAGAAGTCTGGTCTGTTACGTATTGTTAAATTTGAATATCGATCCTCTACAGCAAGTGTCATTTTCATTCAAAATCAATAAAAATTAAAACCAACAGATGGCAGATGTTAAAGAATATTTTCTGGCAAAGAAATTGCTTTTTGGCTGAATAGAAAATTTGAGGATCTTATTTATTTTGCTTCTAACTTGGACCTGCTCTTGGCTTCTACTGCAACTACCTTTTCTGTGGTCCTACTACTCACATGTGTGAGGACAAAAGATCACTTCTGTTTTACTGAAATGGGGTAAAACACTGAATTTGTAATAGTAATTCCAATACAATTTGGGATTACTTTTATACTCAATATTTTATGCTTATTCTTCCAGTGGTAATACCACATAAAAAAAATCCAGAGAATAAATTAGATATTAGGTTTTCAAAGTGAAGTTGTTTCATTCTGAGCAAGGTGACAAGGGATTAAACACACACAGTTTCAGTATGCTACACTGACTTGTGATGTCTAATAAAGTCAATGGGGAGGAGTGGGCATTTGAAAGGAATGATTAATTTGATCCATTTTCAGCATCCAGAGATGATGAGGTGAACTGTGCCCTAGCCTGACTGTTCCCAAACTGACAGCAAAGAGAGCCTAAGGTGTCTAACACAGGCATATGATCTACAGTTTAATATTTTTCCCTTTTATATACTAAATCCCAGAAAGAAAGAAATGTTTCACATCTTTGATGATTCTCTCAATAGCCATAAGTAACAGGAGGATCTAGGGGAACACTGAAAAAAAACAGACTTCCTTTAGAATGATAAAAATCCATGAAAGCTGAACTGCAGGATCACAGAAAGGTTTGGGCTGGAAGGGATTTTAAAGATCATTTCATTCCAAACCCATGCCACGGGAGGGGACACTTTCCACTCTCCCGGATTGCTCCAAGCCCTGTCCAGCCTGGACCTGAACAATTCCAGGGATGGGACATTCAGCTATTCTGGGCAACCTGTTCTGGTGCCTCACCATGTTCACAGTACAGAATCTGACCTTAAAATTACTAAAAAAGGAAAAAAAACAATAAAATAATAATAATAGCAACATTGAAATGAAAGCTAAAATTACATGAGTGGAGTGCAAGTGTCAGTGGGTTTTCCTTGAAATATTGCTCCTCAAGAGAATTATCTAACAGTTTTGTAGATAGGTATAAGCTTCAGGGCATCTCTTGTGGTAGAGCCATGCACGAAACTGGCTGTGGAAATAATCAAACCAGCTCAGAAAAGGAGGAGCCCACTCGAACCTCAAACTGTATTGTAACTGTTTCCAGAATTCTATTGCCAGCTCCACAGGGAACCTCTGAGCTGCTGACAAATTTTAGGGTATACACACAGGCTTCTAAATATGGATTTATAAGTTTAATTTTAGGGATTTTTTTTCATCCTGTGTTTTGAGTCCCAGCAGAATGATGATATAGTACTGACTTTCTTTCCACAACCAACAGAATGAAGTTTTTTTTTTTTATAATTTATGTAAAGAATTGATTAAAGAGTGATCTGTAAATATTTTCTGTTATTAGTGCTAATTTCCCAATATGATTATTCATTATAATAATTTTAATGAATGGCAAGAAACCATGGCTGCCAGAAAATGAAAGAGATTGTTATATTGCTGTATCTTTTCAAGAAAATATTTCTCACTGTTGTCTGATATTGAAATAACTGAAATTGTCAATTTGCAAAAGCTGCAGCTGTGTTCCAAGGTGACACCAAATCTCAAAAACATGAAGGCAAAGGTCCGCCCCACATAAGTTTGTCTCTGAGGCAAACACTGGACTTTCAGAAGCTTTTTGTTTTCTCTTTGAAACTCTTAATAGACATATGAATAATCATTCTAGTCCACCTGGCCTTTGTCACCAACAATTACTGGAAAATAGAAGCCCAGAAATGGGCTACAAGACAAGGCAGACACTTTCCTCAATGAATCAAACTCTGTAAGAAACTTACGAATTTCAGTGCCTGGAATTCCTTGAGCTGGATATTTGTATTTAATAGGCAGATTATTTTTTGCATTTGTGAACCCCAGTCTCCCCTTGAGGTGGTATCAACCTGTAGCACCCTCAGCATCCCATGTCACTTTAAATACGTGTTGTGCAAAGATGAAATCCCTCTTGTTTCTTCAAAAAACCACCCTCTGACAGCCTCTTTTGACACCCATAATTCTTGCATTATAAGATACAGTAGAAGTCTTCCCACTCTTGCTTCTCCCTGTCACAGCTTTACAGACCTCCGTACTATCTTCCCTCAACTGGAATTTTTCAGGCTGGAGATACCAATGTATCTCAGTCACTCCACACATAAAACCCATTTTCTTCCTTCCTGTCTTACCATTGTTCTCTGACCTCCTGTGGTTGACACACTGAAAACAATGAGATTTTGGGACATAGACTCAATGCTGACAGTCCAGCACAACAATTCCTGGGGGTCTTGCTAGCCAAGTCAAACTATGCTAATCTATTCCTGACAGCTGACAGGATTTTTATTGCAGATATTTTCAGTTTAGGGATTGCTATTGCATTCACTGGAAAATTATTTCGCAGATAATTATGCCCCTGAATCAGAGCTGCCTCCCTGAAACTTCATTAATTTAATTTGTTTCACTTCAATAAGAAAAGCTGAGAAAGAAAAAGGAAGCAAACCTTATAAAGTAAAATTGAAATCACCTAGTTGGTTATAGCCTCATCTCTCTATCACTGGGACAGTGAGAGACTGAATTGTTTCTTTCCACACAGAAGATGTGTGCTCTTTCTTGGGGTTTGAGGCCATATCAGATAAAAATAATTGTTTGCTCAAGTTTT
This sequence comes from Parotia lawesii, assembly GCA_003713295.1. NCBI lineage: Eukaryota > Metazoa > Chordata > Aves > Passeriformes > Paradisaeidae > Parotia > Parotia lawesii. Next base: position 144,106 of record RAHM01000381.1, on the reverse strand, counting down.
TCAGTTCTTTCTTGCTTGGCTAAAGAAAAATGGTTACGTCTCATCTACAATAAGGCATCTCTACTTGTAGTATTGTTATGACAGCTTAGTTGGACTGCCAAATACAGGAACCAGTACCAGAGAAGCCTGTCATGGTATAGATACACTAATTCTATCATCCTGTACTCTGGCAGATGGTTAGAGAGCAAACCAGTAAATGTAGAGATAAAAGAGTGATTAATTTTGGGTCTGATGGTACGACAGTGGAGGAGGTCATAAAACAGAAGAGTTTACATGGGAGTGAGTAATTTTCTTTATGGCCCTTTGGCTGTCTTCATAATTACAAAGTCCACACAAACTTATGGGGCACAAATTATAGATTCAGAGGTGCTGGAAGGGACTTCTGGAAGCCTTTAATCCAAACCACCTCTCAAATCACATCCAATTAGATGAGCTTCCTCAGTGCATTGCACAGTCAAGCATTGAACACCTCTAAAAAAAGGAGATTTCACCTGGGCAACCTGCTAAAGTGTTTGATCAACCTCATTGCCGTCTAGATTTTTTTCCAAATATGCAGCCAAAATTTCCCACCTCTAGCTTGCACCAGTGATTCCAGCTCCCCTACACTCCTGTTGCTGCAGACAGCAGTAAGATCCAGCTTATTCTCCTCATGAAGTGAAACTTCCACCTTCTCCTTACGTCTCACGAGTTGTGTCCCCCTGATCATCTCCTGCTCACAGAGCTCAGAGTGACACTGGCCACCTTCCCGCACAGGAGCACCGGTGACTCCTGATCACCCTCTCGGCCATCAGAATTCCCAGCTATTTTTTGGCAAAGCTGCATCCTGTTCACTCAGCCCCCCCATCCTGACAAATAAATAGATTGAGACAGACTGCTCTTACAAGCAGTTAATTTTCTGCATGGACTGTAGAGGTAATCTAGAGGGATTATCCCACTCGTTGTTATCAATACTGAAGATACCTAACTTCAAAATTCCTGCACTTGGTTGACAAAAAGTGTGATCCTGTGGAAAGGGTGCTAACAATGTCAGATTAGAATTATGGAGAGATATCATAGAGGGACGTCAAGGAGCAAGAAGAAATAAAAACATAAGGAAAGATTGCCCTACTTCTTGGGCTCTTGCTTAGATTTATCTGTGAACATTAAATTGCTTCCTAGGAACTTAACACAGGGCTGAGATTCCAAGAAGAATAGATTATCTTGCCTGCTGTTTGACCATTTTATGCCAGGCTTGTAAATAAAACAAATTACGCTTAGAATACACATAAATTCCTTACCAGAGATTTCTTTCTTTCTTATTCCTCATAGAAAACAAACATGTTTATGTGACACCAACATCAAACTAAACAGTGAAATAGGGAGGTATGGTGAAACAGTATTTTAATTTCCTTTTAACTTCAGTTTCCCCTCCCCATTTTCCTGCATTTGTTGCAAACTTCTTTCTTTTTTCCCAGTTCTTGGCTCTGAACCAAAGAGGAGTGCACTGAGGAAAGACAGCCCACTTCCTATTGAAAGCAGCTGGTTTAAGAACAGTCAGATGATTTGCTACCATAAACATCCACCCAACACTTCTGTGAAGTTCATTTTGTTTCATTCAAAATCACTCTATTATTTCACAGTGGTGTAGTGATAATGGCAGAACAATAACCTTTTTAAATATTCAGCAGGTTCCTACCTAGTGAAAAACATCTTAAACATCAGTTAAAGAAATAGGCATATATTTTCTGTGAAAGATTTTTCCTCCATCTGTTCAGATGGTGCATTTTCCAACTAAACTATCACCAAGCTTGGTTTCTTAGGGGGAAAAAATGTATTTAAAAAAAAGAAGTAAAAGTAAAAAGCATCACATTGTGACTTACTGAACTGGGAAACAGATGATTCTGCTGAACACAGAAGAGCTATGTGGGATGTGTCAGCTTTGCAACACGGTGGTCACTTCAGTTTGGATTAAGGCACTTTTTTCTCACTTCTTAATGTAGAATGAGAACAGAAGTAATAGGGTTCACCCTTAGTCATGACGAAATTACAGACCATGGAAACTTTTACAGAGCGTTGTTAGAGCAGGATGGATAATAGAGACAGACAGAGCAGCGGAAACAAGGTCTCGGAGGAGCTGTCGTTGTCAGAGATGTGTTGGTAACAGCACCAGAGCCAGTCCTGGAGTGAGGGGTGCAGAACAAACAACCCATTCCAGGATGATGTGGGTCAGTCTGTAAGAATACTGCTCCAGCAAACACCCCAGCAGTGTCCCAGAAACCCATCTGGAAGGGGCTGGGTATTTATCAGGCAACTTTGGCATTAGCTCATTGGACACAGTAGCGCCCAGGAAAAGTAAGGGACGGCAGCACAAAGTCCCTGACTCCCAAATGTAACTAAGCTCTGCCTTGATGGAGTGGTTTAGCAGCAGCAGGACCTCAATCTTCAACAAACATTTTTGGAGCTTTGGTGTTCAAAATTAAGTTATTTATCCAAAACTCTTTCTATACGCAGCAAAAAAAAAAAAAGACAAAAAAGAAAAAAAAAATAGATGTGCAGAATGTTTTGTCTTGTTTAAAGACAGGCATATAAGATGGGTCAAACAATAAGCCTGTTGGCCCTCTGAGTGTCCTCAGTTGGATAAAAGGCGTCCAACCCAGTAAATAGGGCTAGTTTGAGCAACCTGGGCTATCAGAAGGTGTCCCTGTCCATGGTCAGGGGTTGAAATGAGATGAAATTTAAGGCCCCTTCCAGCTCAAACCATGCTATGATTCTATGAAGCTATGATGAAACTCATATGTGAATACTCAGCTGATTTACAGCAGCCAGAAGTTTGGTTTCCCCTGAGTCCGTGTGTCCCAGAGGGTTGTGCAGCCCTTCCGAGGGACCTGGACAGGCTGGAGAGACGGGCAGAGAAGAACCTGCTGGAATTCAACAGAGCAAAAGCAGATCCTGCACCTGGGGAGGAACAACCCCAGGCAGCAGCACAGGCTGGGGGTGACCTGCTGGGGCAGCTCTGAGGAGGAAGGACCTGGGGGTCCTGGTGGACAACAGGCTGCCCGTGAGCCAGCAGTGTCCTGGAGACCAAGAAGGACAATGGGATCCTGGGTGCCAGCAGGTCAGGGAGTGATCCTGCCCCTCTGCTCAGTCCTGCTGAGGCTCATCTGCAGTGCTGTGTCCAGGTCTGGGCTCCTCAGGACAAGACATGGATCTCCTGGGGAGCTCCATGGATGATGAAGGACCTGAAGCATCTCCCTGATGATGAGGCAGAGGGAGCTGGGGCTGTTCAGCCTTGAGAGGAGACACAGCTGAGAGAGACACAGCCCATCCCTGTGTGTCCCTGGCTGCAGGGAGGGCTCGGGGCAGGGCCCAGGCTCTGCTCTGGGGGCCCAGCAATGGCACCAGAGGAACGGGCAGGGACTGATCCCAGGAAATTCCACCTGGACAGGAGGCAGAACTTCTGTCCTGGGCAGTGCCCAGCCCTGAACAGATTGTCCAGAGAGATCATCTCCCTCACTGGAGATATTCCAGAGCCCTCTGGACACAATCCTGTGCCCTGTGCTCTGGGATGACCCTGCTGGAGCAGGGAGGTGGGACCAGATGACCCCATTGTGGTCCCTTCCAGCCTGACTCATTCTGTGATTCTGTGATACAGTGACTCTCATGAGTGCTCCTGGTCTGTATTTGCTTAGACTCTGAGAGGGAATTGTTTTGTGAGGATAGATACCCAAGTCTTTTGAGAAACTGCAGGTTCCACCCATGGCTTGAATGAATGGATCAGTCAAACCCCCACAGGGAGGAAACTGTTCCTCCCCATCCAGAAAAGCAGAGGGGATCCAACACTTTATCCCTTATGGGTATCTGGACCTTTGTTACCCACCGACATAAATTAATTTCTAGAGCTCTTCACAGTGGCTTTAAGTCACCCACAGGAAATTAGTTAAGGTTTGGGCAGAATGCTAATGCTGAGTATTCAGTGAAAGTACATCTTCAGAGCAGTAAGAATTGGCTGCACTAACACAATAATATGCTTTCCGCGCCTCAGCTGGTCCACCCTGGGCTGTTTAAGGTACCATCATTTTATGTGCCTCTTCTGCTTTGTGCCTCTTGGAACATAATCTCATAAGATGTATTCTTAATGATGCCCCTGGCAGTCTATGGCTTGGCATCTGGATCCTTTTGAAGGCTTGGTACTAACTGCAGGTCTAAAACACAGCCACTAACTCAAAATAATTCTTTATTCTCAAATCTCCATTATTTTGAAAAAAACTTACTGGATTCTTTTTCCCACTTTGTTGACTAACAAAGTAATGTATTTGTGAAAGAGGTTCCAAAAGAACTACTGTAACTTTGTTTTGCAGTTCATATCACTCTTTGCTGTTCATTTAACCTTTGCATTTCTTTTCCCTCCTTAAACCTCTCTTTATCTTTCAGCCATGCCTCATACATATTACTTTCCTACCCCTCCCATTAAACCCCATCCTGAAACCCTCAAAGCTGAGCGGACAGCTTTAATTTCAATTTGCATCGATTTCCTTTTATAATAATAAACCACCCACAAACACAGGCAAACTTTTGACTTGATTTAAAGCCAGCTTTCTGATGTGTCTCCAGCTTTGCCTTCTGACTTTCTATCTGTGCAGATGTAAATTATTCAGCGAGGAGTGTTGTAGACATGCCTCCTTTATTAACATCAGTGGGACTTGTGAGGCTGAAGGAAAACCTACCCTCCCCACAGGAATCTCATGTTGGCAATTTACACTTTATGACTGTGTAGAGGGACCATATATCACCCCTCTCTTCATAACTGTTATTTATTCTCTGGAAGGGAAATAAAAAAAAGAGAAAAAGAAAGGAAAAAAAAAAGAAAAAAAGAGAAAAAAAGAGAAGAAAAAAGAGAAAAAAAAGAGAAGAAAAAAGGAGAAAAAAAGGAAAAGAAGAAGAGGAAAGCTGTGGTGTTCTTTGCATTATACAGATACTTTGCCACATTAAGAAGGAAAAAGAACATAAAAATAAAAGATAGTCTGCTAGTTTACCACTCAGTACTGTCCAAACATGAAAGGCAAGTAAGTTCCCAAAAATGAGTGTCATTTGTGATGCTGTAATTAATCACACATAGCTGCTTACAGTCTGTGTAGTACCTACTGAGTGATTTTGTAAAACATGATTCGCCCAGATACGACCCGGTTGGTGCTTTGTAGCCTTTCCTAGGTATCACTGCAGAGTGGATTGTTGGTTAAGACATCGACAGCCCACCACCAGTGTATTGTGTGATCCACACTGAAGCATTATTTGGCCCATGGGCAGAATAGTATCATCATTGTTGCAAAGCACAGAATAATAAGGCAGAGACATACACTAACAGTTTGGGATAGCCAGATTCATCTGATTCATTTTAATGAGCAACTAGGCCAGCAAAGCAAACCCAACCATCTGTGCTGCAAAGACACTGAATGCTGGAATTTTTTCCCCTTCATCGTCATATTGCTATATCAGCACATGTGCTAACTTCAAACCTTTCCCATAACACATGTGCTCCAATTGCAATCATTTGGATGCAATTTGGTTTATGCTTCCATTTCCCCCCTGTTGATACGAGCGGGGCGGTTGCTGTTGTCGTTGGAAATGCTTTGACATCTCTGTCTCCATTTCTTAATGTTCTTCTGTGTGACCTTGTCCAATCAAATCTAACAGGTACTGGCACAAGCGCTTGTGCCTTGATCTGAAAATATGCACAATTATGTGCTAGTTGTTTTGTGAACGGTAATTGATGGTGCTTAAAAAACATGCATAAAGTTCCCAACGAGGTAAACAAACAGGCAGTGACCTGGTGCAGGATGTGAAAGTGCAGCAAAAGGCATCTTACGTGTTCTTCCATTGAATATTAAACTACACAGCTTGAATTAAAGCCAGGTGACCTGCAAGTGAATGCAAGCAAACAAAAAGATCCTGGTCGCGTAGAAGAAACCAACAGCAGTCTGAGATCTAGCAGCTCTTTCAGTCATTATTGCCTTTAATGGCAATTAAAAATTAAAAGGACTCATCTAATTTCCACCAATTTAGGCCTTGAGTTTATGCTGCTGTTCATCTCAGGCTTCCTTTGCAGTCATAAAGAGGGAGAGACAAGGTCACTTCAGCATCACCAGGACAATGTCCTCCATTCAAGATTTGACTCAGCCTCTGCAAACTGCACTCTCTCTCTCCCATGGAAAGACCATGGGGTAATGAAGCTCCCTGTCTCATGCCTCACTTGAAACCTTTGTTTCTGCAAGATGTGTGCAGAGGAATGAACATCTGATCAGAAATGTAACTGCAAACGTACGGCATCTAAGGGAGAAGAGGCTTTGCTTGGCAGTATGGGCAGTGTGGCCTTTGGAGCTGGACATGCCATGGCCACATCTGTGGGTCCTTCTACCTGATGGAAACTTTTACTAATGAAGCTCCCCTGCTTCAGGGGCATAAAACAGTGCTTGTCTGTGGCTTTTCACCCATCTGGGTGGATACATCAGCTCAACCGACACTAACTCTGGGATTTCTCCAATTGCTCGAGTCAGCCATAACCCTATTATTAAAATTACTATTGTGTTAAAATGAGGCACATGGAACAGTGCTGGATGCACAGATTCATGCTAATTGTGATAGCACCATTCCTCTCTGCCGAGCCAGGGGCGTTTGGGAGCTGATATTTGTTCCATTAACAAGCAAGGATGTTACAGTGCTACCAGGTGAAGCATATTACAGGTGTTAAATAACCTGAGTAGATGGAGAAGAGTGTCAATAGTTGAATAATTTTGGTTATTAGCTTGTTCAGTTGAAGGCGGCAGGATGAAGAGCTTATATGAGGGAATTATGTGGTGGGGAAAAGAGGAAACCTAGATAATGGACAAAATGTGGCCTTGTTTAAAAATAATGGCAACATTATGTCTTTGTGCTCCTTCTGTGGTGAGAGGATTAGGCTGTAACATTCACGTGGATATGACAATGCAGTGTGAGAAGTTTTAGGGAACATCCATAATTCAATGCATGTTTCCAGAAGTCTCTCCACACTTATTCTGACATAAATTTTTCTGCTTACGTACTAACCTACTGCCTCGGTTTCTGTCAGACAAAGCAGAGCTGTTTTCTGTATTTGTTGAACACCAGTTGTAGTCCTGAATGTTTTCTACAGAACCTTTTTCTTCATTCCTGTGAGTTATTTTACTCTTGTCCCTCTGAATTTTTAACTGAAAAATAATTGTTGCTGGGTTTGGTTTTTGTAGAAAAACATTGGTAAAATTATTGTGGTTAATAGGTGTTAAGCTATAACAACACTGAAAAAACTTTATAATCCATTCTCCTCTGTGCCATCAACTTGGTAAGTTTTAGATACAAATAAAATTTTTAAACAGAGAAGCCTGAAATGGGGCATTCCAGAGTAACCCTTTGTTCTCACAGCTAGACCTGAATAAAAACTGAGGGATAAACTCCCCACCAACCCCTCCAAAACTGGCATATTTCAGTTAGCTGAAAACAGACATCTGAGCAGAAAATGACCATTCTCAAAGAAATCCACAATATGTTGTTTTATTGAGAGAACGGAAATGTTTCACTTCACCACAACAGAGACCTGAACAGAGATGTCTAAATCCATTTAGAAACATTGGAGGGTCTGACATCTGCAAGAGCCTGAAAGATGCAGCCCAGGAGCCACTGAAGACCAACACCTTTGCAAAGTGACAGCTGGAGGCTGAGGGGGGAAGCCCAGAGCATGCAGGAGGACAGGAGACACGCAAAGGTTTTGCAGCATAATATCACCCAAAGAATCAAAGTTCTTGGTTTCACAACAGCATTTTAAATTTTTGTTATTCTTTTTGTGTTTTGTTTTCTGCATCATGAAACCAATATATAAGGAAAAATACAAAAAGTGAAACAATTCACCACATTTGAAGTCACTGAAGAACTCTGTCCTACTCAAGAGTATTTTGGGTGTTGAGCAGAAAAACCACTCCCATCTCTCCCTGCCTTCCAAAATGAAAGAGAACCAAATCTTTTCATTTCCTCTCCTCTATCCAAATATTTGCAATTTATTGTTTTATTTTGAGAGAAAATTGCCTAAGACCCTAAACATTGTTTAATGAACTTGTGGCAGAAGTGACAAATCCGCAGCAGAATAATTCAGTAATTTAGTTGGCTATGTGGCTGATAAGAATTAATCCCAATAAGGATTTATATAGCTACAATATTATTAAAAGTTTATAACCACTTGCTAATTGGCATCATTAATGAAAATTAATGTGGGTACATGCACTTAAGTATTTCACCCCTTAATGAGGAAATGGACAGTGATGTGAAATACTACTAATAATTAATACTAATATTTTCTAAGACAAATAGCATGTCCAAGACTTTGCCAAGAGAAGGAAATACAATTACCCAGCCTGCATGTGGTGGCCATGAGTTAGCACTCTAGCCAGAGTTGTTGAGAATAACCTTTGGTGATACAGATACATCAGAGAGAGATCCCATACCACAGAAAAGGCAGTAACCAGGCTGAACCTGAGGCAGCAGTTTCTAATATGTCATGCTGGACATTTTAGCTTGCTCTCTGTAATTCACATTTGCCTTTTCAAATATGGGTCATAGCACTTCCCTCTMACTGTGTGGTGAAAAATGGATGTACAGGCATGGGGAAGATGCTTTGGCAGTAGGCCTGCAAAACTATCAGGGCATCAAAGAGCCTGCAGGTTTTGTGAGTAGATCCTACAGCAACAGTAAAAGCTGGAATCCTGTGTCAGCTACCCAGGATCCCTGCACAGTACATTTGGATCTGCTTCATACCAAAAGCATCCTACATGCTTGCTTGAGAAACATGAAAGACAAGAGTACACCTTTGAGACAATTTCTTTCTCTGGAACACATTTATTTACAACCACTTTTTTTCTCTTTTTTTATTTTTCCTTTTTTTTTTTTTTTAAGGTATTCGATATCTTTTTGTGACATTCATATGAAATTGTGGTGATTCAAGAAATGCTTAAAAAAATGGGTGGCCCAGTTTTAATTTCCTTTTTTTCTTACAATATTTCAAATGTCATCTCCATCTTCCTGGGTGAGTGTGATAATAAACAGAATGAGAGGGGGGTTTTTATCAGCTGGATGAGATAAAGAATCAAGAGTAAGAACTAGAGTCTATTTCTAGCTGGACATTCAAGGACATACCCATTTCTCAGTTTTATTATTTTTCCTTGAGTCCAATTAATTAATCTTTAATTAATGCCTGTAAAACTAAAATTATTTGTAAAATAACATGCTATTGTAAAATGACATATAGGATACTTCCTTATTATGAATTAAGGACAGCAGTTGCACATTCCTGGTGCCCTGTTGAAGCTTTGTCATTTAGCACAAAAAGTTTTCAAGATTCCTCAGATGTAAGGAGGGAAAATAGATTAAATTCCTGCAGGGAGGAATTGAACACAGCTTTCCCAGTCCTGGAGGGCTTCTATAACCACAGTGTTACTGTTATAAAGACAGTTTCTATCATTACATTTTCAATCTCACTCTCTGGAGGGAAGCTAGATGAAAGACTTACAGAATGTAACCTGGATTCACTGTATGTACTCCTCTGAAATACAGCCATGAGAGCCAGGGATTTTATTTTGTTCTTATTTATTTTGTTTGGGGCTACAAGTCCACCCACAGATGAAATTGCTTTTATCAATTATGTCTCAGGGTGGCATAATGAGAATTAATTGCTATTTGTAAATTACAGTGATCTTTGGTGTAAATTCCACTGAATATGTGAGGTCTTTTATTGATGTAACTTGTTTGACCATTTTCAGGCATTACATGGAGTAACTGGAAGTTAGCTCCCTTGGGAGTTAATTTACCTTTCCACTATCCAATGTACCCTGCATTCAGAAAAGTATCTAACCAGGCACCCCTTTTTCATATGATTTCTGCTCTTAAAATTGATTGAGAGATTATACATAAGATTGCTCAAGTTTCCTTGAAAGCTGGAGACAAATCTTACAGCAAAGATTACCCTAGTGAAACATTGTATTTTTCATCGACTCTTTACTATTTCTTCTTTTACATCCAAAGCATTTTTAAAGAGCAAGTTTAAAGCATGGTTGTAGCGATGTATGACACCTTTTGCCTTGCCCTTGTGGTATATGAGTAAATTAATGCAATAAAAGGAATTAATTTACCCTGACTATTAAATGCCATCAAAGGACTAATTTTTTCTATCGGTCTTCCTCTGCCTTTGTGTTCTAAGTTTTGCCCTTCTTCATGATGATTCACTCTGGTAGAATGTTTTCCCAAGGGATGTTTGTCTAGTAGGCAAGAGATTTTATTTTGGATCTTGGTTAGAAGGTCACCTTTTGTCTGTTTACTTTGCTTTGCAGAGGTATATTCATCTTTGTGCTCAAAAACCCTTTCCAGCATCCCTCCTGTTATCTGTTATATCCTGGTATATATTATTACCAAAATAAGCTGAATTGGAATGTTGTATTAATTGCACCTACTTTTGAACATCCAGCTTGTAGATGTTTCCATCTGGGCTCTTACCATAGGTTGTTGTTTTGTTTTTTCTTTTTTTAAAGCCCCAACGAAAACCAAACAAAAACCCGCCAAAATTATAGAGATAAATCTATAGAAGGAAAATGTATATTTAGGTTAAACATAATTTTTTTTACCATGAGGGTAGTGAGATACTGTCATGAGTTACTCAAAGAACCTGTGGCTGCCCCATCCCTGGAAGTGTCCAAGGCCTGGTTGGATGGGGCTTGGAGCAACCTGGTGTAGTGGAAGGTGTCCCTGCCCACGGCAGGGAATTAGAACTGGATGATCTGTAGGGTCCTTTCCAACCCAAACCACCCTGTGATGCTATGATTCTATGAAATAAGCAGTTTTAGAGTGAAGTTTATCTCATCTTGAATAAAAGTGTTTAATGTATGACAGAATAGTCTCCTTTTAAAGCACTTTTTTTTTTTTTCCATAGACCATAAAAAGAGACAGTGATGAGTATCTCAGATGGAGACATCTGTATTGTAACTGTCTGAAGCTAAAGAAGATGAACCCCATCCAGAAAAGAGAAAAAGAGAACTAATAGTACTGTATCAAAGACCACAAGAATATATTTCCTCTCTTTTCTGTTCTAAGCAGAGGGGAGTGCAGTGGAGCTGGCCACACATCACAAATAAGATAAAAGGCACAGCCAAAGTGAACAGATTAGCACAAAGCCATATGTAGAACTTCTCAAAGCTGCTGACAAATAATATTGAACTTCTAACAAAATGCTGAAATTCAAAGCCTATTAAAAAAAAAAAAAATTATGGGGGTGGGTATGTGAAGGAGAAGGGACTGGGGGGAAGATAAGTGATATTCATTTAGTAAATTGTTCAGTGAGAAGGCCTATAGCTTGTCCCTTGAGGTTGCTAAGTGTTCTCCTGTATTCAGCAGAACAAGAAAGGTTTACATCACTCTTCCTCTCAAAGAGATATTTGGGCTGCCTTCTCTCCAATCTATTTAACATCCTCATTTACATCCACCTCTCTGACTTCTATTAAAATTGGGCTCCTACTCCACTGCCCTGCTACATGCTGCCGTTCTCCTGTCCATCATTAAATTATTGCCTTTTCTTCTCTTCTTTCTCCTCCCTTCTTTTCTCTTCTTCTCCACCCTCCATCTCTCAGAGGTATTTGCATTTGTGTGGCAAATACACTGATTCTTTTCACATGGTTTGCTCCAGCATGACATGAACTATTTAATTGTAAATTATTAAGTCATCTGTACTTTCCTGAAATGATTCACAGTGGAATGACAGGAAATTATTCCTAGTGGAATGACAGGATATGATATGATGAAATCACGATTCACATGTAAATTGGATGTCTGCTGATAGATATCTGAAGTCCACTGAGAATTCACAAAAAGAAAATGCTGCAGGGCTTATCCATTGGGTAGATAATTTATTAATGGATAGCTCTTGTTTTAATACTATCTACTCTTTGTTGTTAAAACCCCAGGGGGATTTTTTTCCCTTCTTCCGTTGTAGCTTGATGTGAAAATTTTAGATAAACAGCAACATTTCTAGTCTTTATATACATTCATAGATATATATATTTTTCCCTTTAAGTATCTCAATTGTCAACCGAACTCACACATATTATCCATGTATAGATATAACATAAATATTAAATATATGTAAATTTTAAATATATATATAAGGACTGACCGCTAGCTGGCATAATTCACTGTAGTTTTGTTACTTGAATGGAATTGTGCTAGTTTTATCCATGCTTATGTTCTGTAGACCACAGATTAAAGTGTACACAGACATTGTCGTGCATCTTTATTTTTGTTCCTTCTACAAAGCTGTCTGCACAAATAATCTCTTTGGCTTCCTCTGATTCACTTTAAAAGTGTTACGTTAATTTTAAATGCAAATTGCAATAATTAAATTTGACCTTATAAACTATCAGATGTGATGGGAATTTCCCTTCCTGATTTTTTTATCTCAAATTGGAAAGGAACCAGATCAAACAAGCAGGGAATTTCAAAGTCAAAACAAATACCATCCATGGCTAGGGACTCTGCTACAATAACAAAAAAGAAAACATATGTATGTATGTGTGTGTGTTGTGTGCGTATAATATAGATGTTAACCACAAAGTATCCAACATCTTTAAATTTGTTTGTAGGACTGGCAGTAGCTCATCTTTTGTTGTTAAGGTGGGAAAAAAAAAAAAAAAAACAACCCACAATCAAAGTGACCCACATAGATATATGTATTTTTTTTCTTTCTTTAATAATGGATACTTTCAGATACCTCCTAAGGTCCTATTCCTCCTGTCATGTTTAAAGGGTTTATTGTTTCCAGAAAAGCTTTTGCTGCTCCCTCTGGAGACTGAGCTGATCTAAGGTAATATTAATTCTGTGCCTCTCGCTTGTCGGAACTCGACTTCAAACGGAATAAATGAGATGAGAGCTGAAAGAGAGGTTATGCAAGCTGTCATCCTCCATTGTGTTGGAGGCATCAATGACTCTCAGAACAAATTAGGTGTCACTCTACTAAATCGCAGTCAGAAAGGCAAATCAGTTTATAGAAGACTTATTTGGTCTCCTGGAAAGCTCTTGCATTCAGAGCACAGTTAATCTTCCTTTTCTTTCAGTAAATTTAAAAATCCTCATTTTTTATTTCTTTTTAAATCAGGATGAAGCAGAATTTCCTCATGATGAGTCATAAAGTTCCCCATACAATTTATGCTGATTAGTTCAGTCTAATTTCTCTTTCTTTAAAAGGAGGAAAAAAAATAATCCCACAGAGGTTTGTTTCACTCCTAAAAGAGAAGTGACTACATATGTTTTATTAGATTTTTTAATTTGGGGATTGTGGCTTGGGAAAGAGGTCCGTGGTGAATAGAGTGTTTGAAGAAAAAAAGGAATACTTGTGAAGCTTGCCAAGTATGAATTATTCCAGTTTTGTAAATCTCACTGATTCTATTCATTCTTTACTAAATGACTCAACCTACAGAAAAGGGACTACAATTAGATAACTACCTGTTTAATAGTTTCTCTGGCACTTGATTTAACATTTATTTTATTTTAGTTACTTTTTTCCCTCAGTAAAAAGACTAAAGGGATTTTGCAATCTAGGTTGCACGAAGAACTTTTTTCTTTTACAATCAGGTGATGCGCTATTAGGTTTTCACCGAGAAAGGCATGCTCAGCCACTACTTGAGAGAAGAAAATTGCCATGCTTTAGCAAGATCAGGACAGCTATCAAATATACCTCACATAAACTGAGGTACCTATTCTGGTTCAACAACTTGTCTGCGCAAGGAATGAGTATGGTGCAAGAGGAGCAGCTCTGCAGAGTGAAACAGCTGCAGTTGAGGGCCATTTTACACTTTAAAAGAATTTTTTTTCAGATTATCTTTAGTCTAGACCTATGAACTGGCACACAACAGGTTCTGCAGGACATCAAGTATACTTTTCAAGAGCATATCTTAGTTTTGCTTGATTTGAAAAACTTTGAGACCTCTCTGTGTGTGCAAGAAGTAGGAGCAATCAGATTTCCTCAAAAGTACACTCTTGACAAAAACTGGAGATGTGACATTAGTTTCTCATAAAGTTCAAGATAAATGACAAGCACAGATTCCTACAACTAAATTGGGTCTCAGGAGTCATTATGTCACTTTGTGATTGAAGTTGTGACTTGGGAACCCAGTGTAAAGTTTCCAAGGACAAATCACATTTAACTTCCCAAATTTTAGAGAAATCTTTATGCTTCGGCAGTGTTAGACTGCTTTGGCTTCATATGGAAGACGTAGAGAGAGCTAAGTGAAAAAACCCGTGTTTAGGGGAGGTCTCAAGCTTATGTAGGAATTCTCTAAAGTTTCTAGTGGGAAATACAGAAGAAAAATCAGAAATTAACCCCCCTCATCAATAGTTATCTAAATACCTAACTTTCACCTCGAACAGAGCACGTGAAAGAAGTCAACAGAGAGGAACTAGAGATGCTCTTTCTCCATTGCAAATGACGGAAAAACCATCCATGAACTTGGTGAGTGAGGAGCTCTCTACCTGAAGGGTCATCCTGCCTACTTTGAAGCAGAGACTTAAAATCAGTTCTCTTACATTTTTAGCAAAGCACTGAGACCATAGACAAATTGGATATTTGAAAACTGGGCTTTGTGAATCACTGCCATTGAAATGTTTCTGCATCAGGAGATAAGCAGTGTGCTTTTAAATCTCCTCAGGCACAGGGGGGGACATGAACTCAGATCCCCCACACGCTGGAAGGTGGATCTAAGACTTGAGACATAAAAACATAGTTAATTCCCTCCATTCCAACTTTAAAAATACTAATAAAAAAGACTCTTGCCTGAGCTTGTTTGTTTGTTTTCATAAAGACGAGACAGAGGTATTATGTTTGAATATCCCAAGTGGAAGAAAATTCCTCTTTACTGGCAAAGTTCAGATGGAAAAAGTTTGAAATGAGAGGGCTGTTTCTCAGCATTTCATAGAATCATAGAAGCTTGGAAAAGACTTCTAAGACCATTGAGTCCGACATTTAACCCAGCACTGCCAGGTCCACCACTAACCCATAGCCCCAGCACCACATGGACGTACTTTTTGAACACCTCCAAGGGTGATGTTACCACCACTTCCCTACAGATTACCCCAAAAATCTTACCAATTCTCCACCTCCCACATACAAAATCCATTCTGTGGATTTTGCCACAGTGACTAGGAATCTAAAAAATTAAGCTATATGTTAATAAACGGTTCAGAATCAAGACGTCGTCATATGAGAAGTCACATTCCCAGGAAACCTCAGAAGAACTCAATGCCTAAATGTTTATGTATTGTAAATTGCTATTGTAAAGTAAGACTTCCAAGATAAAAGGAGGAAGTAGGATCAATACCAGTGTCAGCTCTCTGATACTCGAGTGATGACATCTCCCTTTTTTCTCAGCATATTGTGAAGGCTCCTGAGCAGAGGGTCTAAACAGGCAACTTAAAATTTTTTTATAAGCATTTCTTCCAAATAATAAACATGTTTGGTTTGACTGAACTCATACATCATTTATACTCCCTTTGTCTTGATATTTTGGCTATTTAGATAACTGGAAAGATTCTTTGCAGAACCAGCTCAATTTTAAACTCATATTGAAAACTATTTGGAAAAAAAAAAAAGTTTCATATTCATTTTGGGGAGTATCCATGCTGTAGGAGTGAGTCACTTTGATGAGTTTGATGCACACAATAAAGTAGAGGAAGGAACTTTCAGACAGTGAAAAAGCACAGGCCTGATCATCCAGAAGATAGTGAAGAGAGGGGCATCCTTTCTAGCTGAAAGCTGTCACATCTTATATTCTCCTCCTAAGATAGGGGGCAAAATCAAGGTTAATCTTTTATACAAAAAAGATGTGCTTTCACATGTGCTGATGTTTCTGGAGATAGGAGTAAAGTTCTCACAAAGGCAAGTGATGAAATATGTTTTTATGTAGTTCCCTAACCCTTAAATACTCAGAGATAAATATGACAAACTCCTCCCATAGGTAGAAATTTGAAAATTTCTGAAAATATTGAACTGTGTACCTAACTATTAACAGATTGGGTTTTTTTCTCAGACAGTGACAAAGTTTAGGTTTACCTAAATGGAATTTCTAGAGATGCTTGGAAGTTAATAAATAAATAAATCCCCCAAGAAAAGGGGATTTCTTGGGCAAAGGGAAAAAACACACTGTGTTTACCACACAAATTGTATTCAAAGCAGTGAGAAAAACTCGGCGTGCTGATGCTAAACCACGCTTATGGTTTCACTTATTTGATGTGTTCATGGAGTGCATCAAACATGGGCTGAAAATCTGTGAGAGATGGGAAACAAAGGGAAGGAATAAATAGTCGGTGGCACAAGGTGAACAGTGGGATGCCTCGCCTCATTGTTCTGCATTAGATCTCGTGTTTGAAATCTGTATTAATGATCTTGAAAGAGGGTAATACTGAGGTTAGCAAAACTTGCAGATGACACAAAGTTATTTAGCAAGCACAGACCAGAGAGATCCGTGAGGAACTTCAAAGAGGCTTAGCTAAACCATGTGAGGGCAAATGAAGTTCAATGCCAGTAAATGCAAAGTAAGGCATACTGAAGGGAAAAAAATAAATTAGACTGCTTGTACATCTGACAGGGGTATACATTCACTGTCTCAACCCAGGAAAGGAATCTGGGTATCAATGAAGACAGATTTCTCTACCATATGCAGCTGTAGTTTAAAAAAAAAAAAAAATTCAAACAAGATGTGAGGCTTCATAAGAACTGAGATGGGGATTGATACAGTAAATACTACACAGCCAACCTATAAATCAAAATGTGGTCCCATCTGGAAAAATTTGTGAAGTATCATTTCACTACTGTAAAAACAAAATAATAAAAAAAAATATGGAGAAAATTGACAAATGAAAATGATCCTTTGGGGAACAAAAAATAAAGAAAGAAGAGGAAAAAAAATGTCATGTAGAATGATTGAAAAGACTGGGAAGAGTTACCTTAGAAAAGAGAGGGACAAAAGGACATAACGAAAGGATAAAAATGAATGACTTAAAGAAGATAAATTAGGTGCTTCTCTTCTCAGCTAGTGGCAGGACAAGAGAATGTGCAATAAAATTAAAGAGGCTGGCAAGTTCAAAACAGATAAAAGGCAACAGTGCTCTTTTTTTTCCTCCAATGAGTGATTAAGACGGAGAACCTTCTGAAACATCAGAAGTGATAACTAAAGGACACTTCAAATAAATATTTAAACAGATAACAAGAACTGCTAAAGTTGATATAAAAGGGCCAAATAATTTTTGGGAAGTGTTTGAAAGCTCTCTTTTTAAAGCTGGATTTCTTGAAATTTCCTTTGAAGAGCTCTTCTAGTCTTGTGTCCAAATCCCACAAACTTTGGAGGACAGAGACCCTGAGGATCTAGTGGCTCATACTGGAGTTAGTTCACATAATGTGATTTCTATATTTGAGCGTTTTGCATGCTGAGCACAAGTCTTCATGCTCTGCACACAGAATGCTACTGCAGCTTTGCACCAAATATTTGTTTCCAGACATGCAGGCAGGGAGAGTTCCTTGGCATCAGCATGAGCATTTAAGAGGGACACTAAGGCTCTGTGTGATGGCCCATGTTGACTGTCCCAAATTTTTCTTGACACGGTGCTCAGGAATCATGGAGGTGAGACACTGGGCTACATGGATTCAGGATCGGTCCCATCAGAGCAACACGTGTCTCCCTCTAAACAATGTACAGAGCCAGGCTGCCTACACTGGCACAACCCACTATTATTTGTCCTCCCCCTCTCCTGGACTGCTTGCTCCACCAAATCATCAATATTTATCTTTCAGATATTGCTGGTTTGCTGACTGAAGGTATGATGAATGTCCTTGCGTTTGTAGGCTGTCAAACACAACGCAGCTTCCACCTCGTTGAAGCCTTAGGTTGTGAAACATCAGAAACTTGAAGCGGTGTCAGTCCATCCCGAGGAAGGAGCAGAGGAGACACGTTCCTCCTTTCAATCGTGAGTGCCAGCCCAGAGTACCCCAACATCTGACACTATGACTGGTGACCCAAACCTCTGCTGTCTGGCAGCTCTCTGACACTCCTCTTTACAGTCATTAAAATGGAAATAGCATCTGACAGACATGAACATCATTTCACTTCCAGCTCCCTCAATTATCTCCTCCTTTCCACTGCCCTCCCACTCTCTGTGTGGTGAGAGAAATATGTTTTCAGAACTGTCATTTTAAAGAGTAAATACTTGAACCATCAATAACTGAGTGCACTTTGCCCCAGCTGAATGAAAACCTCCTTTGTGAGCATAGAAGCAAATGATGCACAGTTAAGTAGAAAGAAGCTACCTGAATGTACTTATTTCAGCTAACTATTTCTTTATTATGATAGCCTGATTCCAATAGATCAAAGAAACCTGGCAGTGTTGTTTTTTTCACACTGTGAGAAGCACAAACATCATTTAAATGCCCCCTCAAAATATTCATGCATCAAAAATCCGTTGAAGGCTCAGTCTATTCTCAAGCTGGCTTTCAGCCAACATTGTTATGTTGTTGCTGCATCATGATGGAAATAGCAGACTGTAGAAAACAACAAACAGCAGAGAAGACAAGTCTTTAAAAACAAATCCAAACAATTAAAAACAATACACAAACAACATTTTAGCATTATTTAAAATTTCAGTGATAGCAAAACTCATTGATAATTGTTCAGTTATCGATTTAGCTCTACAAAATGAGATTTTAAATGCTGAATTCTAGGATCCTGTATTTAGAGTTTTTCTAACCCTCATTCTCAGGGTTTTTATTTTGTTCTGTAAAATACATATAGCACATGGATGCCCTCTCGCTTGATGGAAGTGCTGTAGCTTCACTGAAGCTGACAATTACCTCTTTCATAACAAAGGTTAAGTGAGTAAGGAGATTAAAAGTAAATGGAATTTCTCAGTATCTGGTGAGCTTTTTCCAAGACAAAGGGTGAATAATCTTGCTCCAAACCATTAATGTCTTCCTGACCGCATCTCTGAGAAAGCTGTGGAGTTTCTACTTAGATGCTTGAGTAGATGGAGAATCTAAGTAAGTTATTCTAATATTTAGTTGTCCTTAACTATTCTTATAATTGAAAAAAACCTCTCATGGTAAACAGAGAAGACTTTTAGAGAACACAAAGAGGAAATCTGAGTCACTGAATGCAAAAACCCCCTCTTAGTTTAAATGTTAAAATGTCCTTTATTTTGCCTACATGGTCCTGTCTCTCTTTCTCTTCATTCCACAGAAAATATCAAACCCAACCGTGCCATCATGCCAGGAAGAATCTAGAGAAACTACTGAACATGAATGACTCAAAGGTTTCTTGATAGAGGTATTGGCAAGCCCTGTCCTCTGAGTTGAGACTGAGTCACTCTGCATCCAGAAGTACAGAGATCCACAGAAGGGCTGCCTGATTCAATTTCAACTGTATGGATGTAATGTCTGCATTTTCTTTTCAACCCTCATTTAATAATATATATATGCATGTAGGTGTATATATGTATGTGTGTGTGTGTATATGTGAATATGTTTTCTATCTCCATGGTATTTGTGTACGCACATGTATAATCGTAACTCCGGAGCAAGAAATAACACTCAGAATTACACTCACAGAATCATCAGGGTTGGAAAAAACCTCCAAGATCATCAAATCCAACCAACTCACTCAGTCTCAGCTGGGCTATCAGTCTCAGATCAAGTCCAACGTGAATGTCAGCACTCCCAGCACTCCTCCAGAGAACGGCTGGTGGGAGGCAGACATGGGTTTCATAAAATCATAGATAGGTTTGTGTGGGAAGGGACCATAAGGCTCATCTCATTCCACCCCTGCCATGGACAGGGACACCTTCCACTATCCCAGGTTTCTCAGAGCCACTTCTGACCTGGCCTTGAAGACTCCATGGATGAGGAATCCACATCTTCTCTGGGTAACCTGTGCCAACGCCTCACCACTCTCGCAGACAAGAATTTCTTCTTAACGTCTCATCTAAACCTACTCTCATTTTGAAGCCATTCCCTCTATTCCATCATTAGGTCCTTATGATCATGCATAGAGATGTACACATAGAAATATGTCTTTAGACTGAGTAGAAAAAAGTCTAATAAGTTTAGATGCCTGTACGTTTTGGTAGTTGTGAAAAAATACATGAAATAATTTAGATTTATGCAGATTTCATCTAGGCTTTGAGAGATCTCCTTAGAATTCCTTGTTTCTCAGCTTCAGTTCTCCAGTTCCTGTTCTGCACTGGTGACTTCCAACTTGAGTGTCTAACTTTCCTCCACTGTGTGAGGCCATGGTGCCCTGGAAAGCTCTGTGACTCCTGCTTCAGGAGTGCAACACATGGGAACTGTGCAAACAAAAGCCATTTGACAAATCCTTACTGTGAGCAGGGCTGTCTGAACCACTTCACTCTCTGCCCTTCAGCACTTTCACCATCAGTTCTTTGGCTCCCTTGCAAATTCATGTGGAATCATTGTTGGAGATCATCTCTCTGGTCTTGATGCCTTTCAGGCAAGGCAGGGCTGTCATTTTAGGCCTATGAACTATATTTGCTGGTTGATGGATGCCTCCATATTGCCAACTGAAAATCACCCAGAAGTCAGCTATAGCAGATGTGCCATGTAATTACGCTGTCAAGGAAGAATTCCAGACATTGGCCTGGTAATTTTAAGAATCCATTTCTGTCCATCGGAACATTCCCAGTTATTTTTTCCTAGATATTAAGCATTTCAGCCTTTTTTTTTTTTTTTTTTACTGTGATGAAATATGTATTTCAGCAGAATTTTAAGAGAGAAAAGCCAAAATACGTCTCATGTGATATTATGCCTATGGCTGGCACATCTTGAGCTAGGAGCCTAATCATCCTAATCCCTCTTTAAGACATGTGAGACAGAGACTTGCTTGCAATCCTTCAGACCTGAGGTGGCACTGCTCACCCAATGGTGATGGTCTTTTACGTCTGCTGGTAAGGAATCTTGCAGCTCAAGTGGACCCTTAATTTGGGGACTTCATTTAAAAGACTAAATGCAGAAGAGCTGAAGCCACAGACAGACAAGGAGGCCCATTTCTTTTCTTTATTAGACCTCAGATACAGCGCAAATCAAAGCAGAAGGTGTCAGAGTGCCAGTGTTATAGCATCTGATATACTGTGCTTTGGGCACCCTCATATTCAGGACAGTTGCTTAGCAACTGGGATACAGGCTGAGGATGTAGAGAGTCTGGGATCTTTTCTCTGCCCAACACGATTAGCATGACTTGGATAAATTACTTCACCTTTCTGTATTCCTCTTTCCCTTTATACATTTATTTATTCTGTCTCCTACTGAATGCTTCAGCAACTCTTTTGAAGATATCACAGCCTTCATGTAATGAAATTATTCATCTCCTGTGAACCTGCAGATCCTGGACAATGACTCGGGTGTCACCTCCTTTTGCTGCCTGTCTTTCACAGGTGATCACCTTCTCCTTAACTGTATTCATCACCAACACAAAAGAGCTGCCATGTTCACTACCTAGCAGTGAGAGCATTTGGGTAGGGAAGCGCTTTTAGTCCGCGTATGAAAATTTTTGAGCACAAACCATTTCCAAAAATCTAAGCTGGCATTTGGCAGAATGTCAGTAGACTTTATACAATAACACTATCCAACTAGACATATTAGGAGAACAGAATCTGCAAGACAGCATACTTTTGGCTCCGTTACATATTCATACTACTGCCACAACCACCAGCACCAGAAAATAAAGACAGGTGGAAGGAC
Source organism: Parotia lawesii (assembly GCA_003713295.1). Taxonomy (NCBI): domain Eukaryota; kingdom Metazoa; phylum Chordata; class Aves; order Passeriformes; family Paradisaeidae; genus Parotia; species Parotia lawesii. Next base: position 122,298 of record RAHM01000381.1, on the reverse strand, counting down.
AGTAGGGCTAACATTAGACCTTCGTGAAGGCATTCTTTGCTTGACTGATGGTTTGTAACTGCTCATCATGGACAGTGAGCTGCGAGGTTTTGTCGTCCAAGTTAGGAGCTCTGGCTGATCGGCAGATGAGTGAAGAGTTGGCTCCAAAGTCTGTAACCCTTTGATTTCATGGCTCTTTTCTACATCCTGATCTCTCTGCAGCTGCCACCTCAAAGAACAGGGTGAGAGTAATTGTGTTGGCTTGCCTCCAAAGCCCGGAGGAGTAGTCACTTGCTACTCTCCCAGATTATCTGCCAGGCAAACTGAAAGGTTAATGATGTAGAGCTTGATTACTCTGGTAGAAAGAAAGCAGTCAGCTTGATCCAAAAATCTTTATTGTGTGTGTAAGGGAGATGCATTAAAAGGACTCAGAACTGGAATACGTTGTCTCCTCCGTTCTGTCTTTGAACATGGGAGTATTTGCCTTCTGGCACATATGGTCTTGTAAGTAATAGCTTTTTGCTGCGCATACATCTTTTTGCCCGAAGCTTGTTGTTTAATTTTAAGACATTTACAATAGTTTTGTTGTTAAGAAAGCCAGTCTTCTTCAATATAAGCAGAATAAACATTTGAATGTATGCGTCCCTGGAACAGATTGAACACCATTAGTATAAGTATGTACATATAAATACATGTTTTTGTATAAAAATGCATACATAAGTGTGTGTGAGAGACGCTGTGTCTGTGTGTATACATATATGTGTATACCATAAGCACATGATTTTTGGTGTTCATCTCTGAGATAAATGTAAACAAGGTCTATCAAGTGAAATACATCAACAACTCCAATAACCACCCAGAAAAAAAAAAAAAAGGGGAAAAAGAAAAACAAAGTGATAAGAAGCCAAAATAAAAGCAACCAGAACCTGCCAACTAAACAAATGAACAATAACAAAACTACAGGATTGGGAAGATAAAAGAGAGCTTACCATGGCTGGAGACAGCAGAGTTTGGTTAGAGTTATTTGTTTATAAAGGTTGGCTTCCTTTTTTAACAAGATTCTGCTTTGTGGAAATGTTTAATATTAAAAAAGTAACAAAAATGAAATTTTATGAACCCATATAAATTGAAGTCTTCCAGCCTTTGGTTGAAAACAAGAATATTCTGGCCCAGAACTGAAATACTGAAGCCAAAACCCGATATATTTTCTTCCACAGTGGTTTATGGACCTTACAATTCAGAAGCATTTTTCTTACATTATTCCATGGTGGTTTGATTCTTTGGCAGAACCATATCTCACATGATACTTAGCAAGGAAGAGCCCTTTTGTCCCCCACACTTTACCCTACAGTGGCTTCTGAAAAATTTAAATTTTTCATAGGAAAGAATCTTTGAGATTGGCTCTACATTTTGCCTACCTTATGGTGGAGGACCTGGAGGAAAAGAAGCGCACGATAATTTCTTATCTTTTTTCTCCTGCCGATTCTTGATTAACACAGATTGTGATTTTCAGCTAGTTTAAATGACTTTATCTTGATGCCTGAAAAGGCCTCCTAGACACAGAGACTAGACAGAATAAGGGAATAAAGGTGGGTATTTATTTGAAAGGCCTTCAAGGTACACTCTGGGGAGCCAAAGGCTACTGCTGAGACGGACCTCAAGATGGATGACAGGTCACGAGTTCTTCACAATTTTATAGGTTTGGTTCATTTGCATATTAGGGTTAATTTTCCAATTAAAGCTTCAGTTTAATGATGTAATTTCCCCAAGCTTGCCTCCTCCTTCAGAGTCTTTAGTTTACACATTTTGGGCCTAGGACAGCCTGAGTGTCCTTGAAGAGCAGGCCTGGAGAGGCTTTGTTATGTCTAACTAGCCCGAGAGAGCAGAAATTAACAGGCTACAGGTTACACACTAGGCAGTACAGGATTTGAAAAATATGAAAGTTAAAACCTAAGGCATCAATCTAAGAAATTTCCACTTTGCCTTTTTACATTATTCATATTCTAAATAGAATTTAGTATAGTTGTCTTCAAAATCCAAACTCCAACTAAGCTGTTTTTGTTGAGTTCTGGGTGGGTTTCTTGCTTCTGTTTAATGCATTGTTTTTGACTAGGTTATCATTGAATAATGAGAATTATTAACACATTTATTAATTTCTCCTTGAGCTTATACTTCTATTTTTGATGCCAGTTAAGCCCAGACCAGGGGTGCCTGTGTTGTGTTCCTTGAAACAGCTGCAGGTCTAAGACCTGGGGACCATGCCTCAGCCTCAGGGCAGGTGTGATATCCGTCCTGCTGTGTTGGCTGCACATCTTTGTCACCTTGTGTCTTAAGATATAAAACAATGAACATCTGTGTGAGTGTTTCAAGCACTCCTGGGGGAAGAAAACCTCGTTTAAAAGGACCAAAACATAGGACAAATCAATGGTAGCTTAATGGGGGAAAACATGGTGTGCTCACAGCCACTGAGGAAAGGGGAAGATTCTATAAGGCAAAGACTTTAGAACTGAGATGAAAAGAACTCTATTCATAAGCAGGAGGGATACAAGTGGGAAAGAAGCGAGTGAGGAAAGAATTCAGGACAAATGTCTCAAAGCAGCTATGGAACAAGCTCTTCAAAAACACAGAAAACATTCAGAAAAGCTGAAGAGAGAGGAAAGATGCCACCAAAGTTGCCTGGAAGTCACAAGCTGACAAGTCAAGGCAGGCTTTCAAAAACTAAAAAGTCAGGAAATGTCATTCTTCCTAAACATCTACTGAGGCCCTGGGGCACAACAAAGGAAATCCACTACAGCTGCATGGCAATTGGTAAATTCTTGTTATCATGCTATGTGCCAAACTCCTTTCTCTTTGCTGCTCTAATTCATCTGTCAGTGTGTGGGGGTAATCCAGACACTGAAGGGACTTGTGTGCTAAAATGTCAATTGGGAGACAACCCTCAATTGATGGAGAGATGAATATATAAGAACATCTCAAAGTACAGAATACAGGAGCAAGTAGCTTGGTTCTGAGAGGAAAGGTGGCAGAGAGTGGGTGAAAAAATGAGGCCGGTTTTCCAAAACACACGAGTTCAGTAATTAGCCCCAGAGACGTGGCTTTAAAGCAGACAGCAAAGATTACTATCATGCCATCTAAAATCAATTTAATCCAATCATTTTGAGTAAATAAGGTTTTGAGTTCCTACAAAATAGAGGCTCTACAGGAAAACATTCATGACTTTAATTTTTGAAACATAAATGATGCAGTATGATGTGTGTTGAGGGAGGAGGATGAGCATGTGTGTATGTGTGTGCATGAAAACTTTATCTTTTTATTTAACTGACAACAAATGTAGTTCTGCTTGATCTCCAGAAGCCACAGAAGAAGATGTGTGGGCTTTCTGAGCTGGCTTACAGGCCACTGAAGAAACGCAGAGGAAAGGAAAATAAAAAGCTATCACTTTTCTTAGTCAGTGACAGCAAAAGCTGCCTCATCTCCATTACCTGCACATCTTCCTTTGCATAGCAACCATCATATCTCTGGAATAAGATATAACTCTTTTCAAGACACTGTGGCTTGCTCGTGGCTGCTAAAACCTTCCTTGTGGTCCAGTTATGCCAGGATTGAAGAAAACCCAGGCTTTGGGCCGGTGCTGTGCTGTGGATGGGGGAGCTGGGAACAGCTGGTGCAGAGGCTGCTGAGAGTGCGTGATGCTGCTCAGGGACCCTCCCCTGCAGGAGTCCTCCAGGGGCTGAACCCAGCAGCTTTACAGGTGTTTTGTGCCTCTGAAGTGTCTTCCTTGTGCTTTCATGTAAGGCATACCTGCCTCTAGGGAGTAAGTCTTCCTTAAAGAGGGGGAGTAATTTGGTATTTGTGTTCCTTAACTGTCTTTGTTATACCCCTGCTAATTACACCGCTGGAACTAAACGGAACAGATCATAAAACCACTTGTCCTTACGGGAGAAGGGATTTGGGTGAATTAACCTGCCCAAAAGATGTCTGCAAGGTACGTTTCCTGATGGGGAGCATCTACTCTGCTCCTGTGATTGAAGGCAAATACAGAAGGTCACCAAAGTGAATGGTTTTTACAAATCAGTTTCCATTTGCAGCATTTAAAGAGACTAGGGCAGGTTAATTCAGTCTTAAAATAAAATGATAAAAAAACCCCAAACCTTTTCAAATACTGACATTAGTGCAAATCTCCTTTTCTCATTTTCGATCTCTCATCTTTAAAGGTGACAAATTTGATGCAGTATTTATTACTCCAAATGGCAATATGACATGCTTGAGAACAACCTATGAAAACAGGGAAAAGGAAGAAAAATACATTTCTTTTATGCAAAAAAAAAGGTGTTGGATAGAAGATTTCAGGATTTCTGTTCCACTGAGTCTGTTTCTTCATTTATTTGTCTTTCCTTCATAAATTTACCAGAGTGTCGCTAAGTAGATGTTTAAATGTGCCTCTAGGCATTACTCTACACTTAATAATCCTAGAGTAAATACATTATGTGATAGGGACAAAGGAAGAAAGATAGGCTGCTTTCATTTAAAGTGGTATAAAAATCTCATGTAGATTTAAAAGGATAGAGCATTTCACTCCAGATGTCTTTCAATTATTGTAGTGTTATCAGTAGCAGGTAGAACATTCATGTACTAGAAACTTTAATAATAAAAAGTTCACAAGATTGTCTTCAGATAATAAGAGCAAAATAAAGATAATAAACTCAGTTATAGACTATAAGGCCTTTCACACACCTCTTCTAACAATAGTTTTCAGTTTCCTGCAAAACAAGTGATAAACCTTATGTCAGGTGTGCCCATTTGGAGTTGGAGGATGTTATTTTCATCAGATCTCCCAATCATTGTTTAAAACAAAGGACATTATTGCAATGAAAAGCAAAGATTACTCTCATTTTTCAGTCCATAGTATCTCTTCCCTTCCTCAGAGTGCCAGCAGGTTCAAATTGACACTCTTGCTTGTTCAGACCACTGCTTTATTTTCACTAATAAATCGTTAAACCTACCTCATTGTCTTCTCTGCTGCTTAGCATGAAGTGACACCTGGGATAGCAGAGGTGGCACTCAGTGTCCTTAGTGCAGCTCAGTAGAACAGGGTGAAAAATGGTCACAAAACCCTTCCCATTTCCAGTCAGGAGCAAGTCAGCAGGTGGGAGGCTCTGGGGCAAAAGTTCTACGAGGGGCAGCTGAAGGTACTGGGAGAAAAAGAGGTTCAAGGGGAACTTTTTCCCTCTCTACCATTGCCTGAAAAGAGGTTGAAGCCAGGTGGGAGCTGGCCTTTTCTCCTACGGAACAAGCGACAGGACAAGCGGAAATTGCCCTTGAATTGCACCAGGAGGTTTAGATTGGACATTAGAAAAACTTTCCTCACTGAAAGAGAAGTTGAGCATTGAAACAGGCTGCCATCAGAGTCACCATGCCCAGAAGTGTGTAAAAAATGAGTGGAGATGGCACTTTGTGCTATGGTTTAGTGGTCATGGTGGTATTGGTTGAAGGTTGGGCTTGATGAAGTTTGGGGTCATTTCCAGCCTTAATGATTATATAATTCAATATCTTTTTGCCTGAATTGAGGATAGGGGTAGGCAGGGTTACATCCTGCATTGAAACAAGTCAGATATTGGACCAGGAAACCTTTTGACTGCATCACTTCACTACATTTTAACCATATGAATTTCCAGTAGCTCTATGATTTTTTTTTTTTAATCTGAAACTTGGTAATTTGTAATGAACATGTTGATAAATCCTTCACATGTTTTTATAAAATGAAAAGAATGGTCTGCTGCCTGCTAGTGACAGCAGCCATCTAGATTTGTAACTAATGTTTTCCAAATTAAGGAACAAAATGAGTGTGTTTGTGTGTGTGAGTAAGTAAATGAGTGAAGATGACTGTTTTGGTTATTTTGGGATTTTTTGTCTTAGGCACCACAAATTGTACCATTCATACATGTTATGATCCTGAGGCACTCGAAGTCAACCACATAAACATATGTGAAAATCTTCCTGAAGCTTCTAACCTGATCATCCTGCTATTGCATTGTCTGAGGGTTTTCTTATTCTCGATCTGTAAGGTCAGGAATCCCATATTTGATCTCTTGAACTGAAAATTTCTTTGAAACCCTTCGAGACAAAATTAAAAAAAAAAAAAAGGAGAAAAAAAAAGTGTTGGCCTTTAGCTGATAGACCATTTAAATAAAACTCCTATAATTTTACAGAAAACAACTAGTTGGGCATGTTTCTCAATCCATAAAGAGAAACCCAAATCCGTCCACAGTAAGGCAATATTCCTGTGCTTGTTCTCCATAATAAGATTAGCCAGGACTGAAAAACAACAATTACATGACTACAAAGCATTTTAGTTTTTGATCTTATGAATTCAACTTCTGGAGTCATAAAGGACCATTAATTTCTTTTCTTGTGGGGTGTTTTTTTGGAGCCTTTTTTAATGACGTGTCCGATTTAGGATGTTGAGAATGATGTGTACAAAGTTTTAGTACATGTAGTGTGCATTTGTCTCTCAAGTCTGAGAGCATGTGAGTCATCATAATGTCTTCAGGTTGTAAGCAACATCAATGATGAAAACATTAAACCACAAAAACAAGTTGCCCTCATAATGGTTCATTTACTCTGGAGAAAAATAAATAACTAGATGAAATCTCTTTTAATAACTAAGAAGATTATCATGGACTATTCATTTCATCTGGCAGATATTTGCAGGCTATCTCCTAGAGGATTGTTATTCCTACATCTTTATAAATGGCTATATATATTTATTATTCTTTTATTTATAGCCATGCTATGATTTACTCTAAGATTCAAGGCAGGGAGATCTGTAGACCAAAATTCTTGATATTTAACTATAGACAGATGGTGGGACAGAAATTAGAGGAAGGTAAATAACAAGAAGTTTTATAAATGAATTCAAATCTGTTAATTATAGACAACACAATAACACATTAACATTGTTACCTCATGAAATTAGATCGTGTTGATAACTGACCCTTGAAGGTTTCATATCTCTGGATGTGACTAATAATAACTCTGAGCCTCACAAGCAGCCAGTCCAGAGGGGCTTGTACTTTTTTGAAGCTAAGGTGATGTTTGTTGAAAATGGGTCAATTTACAGACAAGGAAGTGAGAAAGAACACAGGGAGGATTGGGACCTGACATGTGCCAGGATGTGGATGGCAGTCACGAGGAGGGAAATCTTGGATTCAGCATGTAATTCATTGATTGGGAAATTACATATCTAACCTGGAACTAGAAATTTTGCTCCATGAGACATTTTTCTGGCTACAGAACTTCTGAGCACTGTCTCTCAGAAACCCCTTTGGGCACATGCCACTTAGGATCATTTAGCAGAAAGTGCTGAATTAGCAGAGAATTTAGGTTTTCTTTCCCCGACAAGGATGCAGAGCTACAGAAAGAGAAAAACTTTGCTCTTCTGTCAGCAGCGGATACAATATCATTTCAAGTGCAATGAGAAATATTGCAAACAAACTGCAATTTTTATGCTATACCCTAAGATGAAAGTCAGTTTGGCTGCTTAATAACCTCACTCTAAAAAATCCATCATGAAGTGACTGCAGGTCTAATAAAGGGAATGTGGCTTTTAAAGTTTCATAGGCAACTTTAGGTATCCTCTTCAGGAATGTGATTCCTTCAGAACAGCAGTGCAATACTTGCTACATGCACAACACATGTAGTGCACATTACTAGGTAAAATGATGAAAAAACTGCTGTTGATGCTGGCAAGCATCATTTCTGCTCATCTTTTCCTTAAGTGAATACTCACTGGTCAGTTTCTTTTATGAATCATCCCAACAAACATAAGATCATAGAATGGTTTTGGTTGGAAGAGACCTCAAAGACTGTCTTATTCTACTCCCCTGTCATGGGCAGGGACACCTTCCACTATCCTAGGCTGTTCCAAACTCCATCCAACCTGGCCTTGAATACTTCCAAGGATGGGACATACGCAGCTTTTTCTGGATAACCTCCTCCAGAGCCTTAACCTCTCAACAGTCAGAATTTCTTCCTAATATCCAATCTAAACATGTGTCTCAGAGGGAAACCTGAAGGGAAGTAATAGCCTTGTGAGTCAGTTCAGAGAGAGGACTCTGTGTCTAACATCTCATGGAGAACATAAGAACATGTGTGAATGGGGGGTTAATAGTAACAAGAATCTGTTAGAAAAAGAGATGATGCAGAGGTAAGGATAATTTTGCAGGGAGACCAAGTATTCATGGAAGGACTCAGTCAGTGCTCAAAGTTTTTTGTTAGCTTGATGTTCAGATCTGAATGCATAATGAATGCAATCGCATGATCTACTATCTTAGTTTCTGCAACACTTTAGAAACCAATCAGAAAAACCTCTGCAGTAAAAAGAATTATTCCTAATAACTCTTGGGAAAAAAGGAGGTCTAGATGACTTAAAGGAGTAAAACCTGACAAGGGCCCTTGAAAGGAATAAAAAGAGGCTTTTGGAGAATATTGTCAAAGAAATTGAAGAAAAATCTGCAAATTAAGAAAAAGTGTTTGTATTTCTGAGTAGTAAGGAGACTACAATTGTAGCAGATTTGGCAAAACATCAAGTGGTGTCCTTATAGTGCATAGGTAGGGAGGGTGATAGATGTGAGGCACGTTGATTTTAGTATGTCTTTATACTCGGTTCTTTGTGACATGCTCAAAAGCAAATAAGAACATTTCAAGGGCAGTTAGCTGCACAACTGTTGTCAAAAAATTGTGTTCTTATGTTTCTCTATCAGTAGAAAAGAGCCGGACTGTGAAGATATTGCATCCAGGAGTCTAATTTGAGTCTCTTCCAAGAGAGGGTTCAATTTCATTATGAATTACTTCAGTGATGGATGCCCATGTAGGTGGTACAAGGAGCTCTGTGGAGAAATATAAAGCAAGTATTCTACATGATAGGATGAGAATTCAAGCTGATCTTGAGAACCTGGGAGAATGATCTGAATTTAGATAACATTACTGGAATGGAAAATGTAGGGAGAAGGCTTTTTAGCTTGAGGAAGAGGAGGTTAATAGTTTTTTCAGCAGGAAGAAGAAATCCCACAATTTTGACTGTGTAGCCATTTAAAGAAGCAAATCTGATTGGGAGCAAAGACAGTAATGAATAAAGTGATCATAATTTCATAATTTTGTGTATGTTAAATAAGAGCAGGGTACAGGCTACTGCTCTGTCTGGGGTTTTGGATGTTTTTAAGAAAAAATGAAAACCCTCAGGAAAGATACATTTGATCTGGTGGGGTCAGAACACATTGCTCTCTTTTGGTCCCTTCAAGCTCTATGTTCTTGTGACATTGTACTTTTAGGGAGAGTTTAGCAGCTCCGCTTTCACAGGCTGAAGAAAACATGCAGGGATTTCTGTATCTGTAAGCAGTGGAGAAACACCAAGGGTAAAGAACAGATCCTGGGTCTGGTAAATGGAGCAGCCTTACTGGAAAGATGAGAGGTGAAAAGAACAAATGAACAGCCATGGAAGATGTAATGCCTCTTTTGCCCACTAAATTGTTAAAGTATTATGCTGGTGAGACCATGTGAATTGGTATTTTTAATTTGTAGATTGCAGAACGAGCTATTCAGAAAGATTACTGAAAAAGGTGGAGTCACAAGAGACAAATAAGTACAGAAGATGACTTACATTTCTTGATTATACAGGGTGTGCTGGGTGGCTGTTACAAATAACCCAGGCAAAGGATAGGAATGAAAAAGAAATAAAGCTACAAGGGAGAACACCTTGAAGAAAAAGCTGACAAAATCTTGAGGATAAAGCTGTGCGTCCCCTCTAATTCTATAAAAGAGTGAAGAATCATTTTCCATGTAATGCAGGAAAAGTTATCATTATGAGCTGCGCCAGAGAAACTCAAGTAAAGTGAAAAACAACCTGATCTTCTAATTAGTGAAGTAAGGCTGTGAGCAAAGGTGCTGATCAGAGGGAATTCATGTTAACTTACACATTTGTAGAGTGTCAGTGGAGGAAACATTGAACTTTTGTTCATCAGATAAAGAGAAGGACATTTGGATAGCTAAGAATTGTCTGAGCTTTCAGCAGAGAGACATAAGGCACCTCCTCATAGTCTGGACAAAACTTAAACACATAAGCCCTATAGAAGACTTCATCACCCGGCCTTTATGTGCGCATAGCATGAGGGATTGATAACACAATGAACTTCACACAGAGAGTGAAACCACAAAATTAAATCTGAGGCAGCCTGCAGGAGTTTCAAAACCACTGTGGAGATGGCACAGAGACTTGAGGAGTGGTACCTGGCTTAGAAAACCTCTCATTACCTGGGATAATTTGACTGCCGTGCAAAATCCGCTTTATTGTCTCATTCTGTCTTGCATGAGGAGCATTAAATCAATTTTCTACAGCTGCAGAACCTGTTAAATTAAGGTGAAATTTGGTGTAATGAAAAATATCAGAGAGATTGCTCACATCTTTCCTTTTTTTTTTTTTTTTTTGGAAAAAAGTAAATCTCTGAAGTAAAACTCTGTCCTTTGGTAACTGTCCATGGAACCGTTAACTCAGCCTGTTTTATTCTACTGATTCTATGCCTTTTCTTCTGGGAAAGAAAAAAGCCATCACACATGACAATACATGTGTGCATATTCCTACGCATGCCCTGCCCTGAGCCAGAGGATCAGCTCAGAAGATTGCAACAAGATAAAAAATTGACAAAGCACCTTTTTCCAAGAGTCTTAGGTGTGATGAAGGTTTTGTCTGCAGCTGTTTGTGCTGGTCGTGTAGCACTGAGTGATACAGCCAAGGGAAGCAGGGACTGGTGCATCTGGGCTGGTGGAGGCACAGGAATAACTCACAGAGCCCAGTTTGAGGTCCCTGCTCTATCTGTGCTTCATAAATCAGAGCTGGTATATGTTTAATACAAATTACTGCAGGAAATCCTCCCAGCCAGACTGGTGTCTTTTATACAAGTGTCATGCAGTCCTACCCAGCTGAGCTATACATAATGCAGGGCAGATTTTGGCACTGTCTATCAGTATTGTTTTAACCTTTTTTATTTTTTTAATAAATTATGCTACATACAATGTTTACCTGCAAACTACAAGAAAAATACTGATTGGGCGTCTGGCTTAGTTTGAAAACATTTACACATTGTGCTGATAACCAGTCCTAAAAGCACAGACTGAGCAGCCTTTTCTTTTCCTCCTCTGGAAACCACAGCCCTTTTCCATCCCTTGCCCCGAGGGTCTTGGTTAGCAGAATATGATTTGTGAACATTTCCAGTCCAATTCAGGAAGGAATAACCTGCTCCTACAAGCTGCCTGGTTTGTTTGGTGTTACAAAGAATACAGTCTTAACCTCGAAAGGAAATATCTCTATTATCATACCTAGTCATCCATGTGTGGTGCTGGTTAATTATTTATATAAAATTATACCAATTAAAGGGAGAGCCCTTCAGCTAACACCGACCTGCCAAAGGATTTTGTTGTTTTTATCATCCCTAAATGCATATAACTAGTTTAATCTTCTGCTCTCTAAAAGAGTCTCCATTGACGGGCTGCAGGTAGAGGCACCACTAAATGCATTCCAAGGTGTAACACCTGTTTTTGTTTAAATATTACCACACACAGTTATTTCAACAGAGTAAACTTTGGGGTCTTCTGTATATTTCCAGCTGGAGCCAAGGCATTTTTTCCACTTGCAGTTTTGTCACTTCTGTTGTCTAAGGCAGTCTTTTATATGTGGATTTATTTTTTAATGCAGAAGGAAAAGACAGGAAATATTTCCTTCAAGGGAAAAATGCCTTTGCTTGGCCAGTACCCCAGTTAGAACAGCACCTTATATTCCTCTAGGAATTATCAGAAAACTCTTGCTGCCACTGCTGCTCTTCTTTTCACCTCCTTGGCTGGCTGATGCTTCTCTAAATGCCAGCTGACACTGAGAGGGATAACTTCTGATTTGGATGCTAAAATATGCTTTGATGTCCTTACATGTTTTGTGTAGGCTCCAAGTCCTTTATGCCTCTCAGCAAAATCACAGCCAAGCACTATGCATTATGGAAATGTGTGTCATTTTCTTCCTGATGTTTTCCTAGCACAGTATTTTCTGGGAACATAATTTTTTTTTCCTGTTCATTTTCTTTTTCCATTCTAATTAAGAGTACGTTTTGATCTGTTCTGGATGTGGGGTGTTATTGTGAGGTAGTGTGTTTTCTTTTTCTTCTGCCAGCAGCACAAGAAGGAATTGTTTGGCTTCTTCCATGTTCTTTTATCTAAAACATTTAACAATAACATCTTTTAAAACAGGCTATTTTTTCTTTCTCTTCTTTCCCTACATGCTGTAACTAAACCGCTTTTAAGACCAAAATTTTTGACTTTAGAAGACCTATTAGATTGGAATCTTAAAAATAGTATTGATCTTGGATATACAATTCCAAGTTTGAATGAATACAATCTATATTGCCCAAGTTCTTGAGCTTCAAATCTGCCTTTGAATAGATTACAATAAGCTGAGAACTAAATATTTTCTCATTCCTACTTGGAGTTAGAAAAAGAAAAAGTTTCAAGTCCTTTAGCCATAGAGAAGATAATTTTAGCATGTCCCAGCATTCATCCACCAAGCAAAACTCTGATTTAGTATCCATACACAGAGACATTTCCCACCGAAGTCACTCTGCATGTGATCAAGTCTTTTTGAAAGCTTAGCATTTTATCTAATTGTTTGAATAAAGGTTTCACTTTCCAACTTTAGCAGCTTATTAAAGAAGACCAAAATTGGCCCAAGAAGCTTGCGTCTGCCTGAGATTAGAGACCCATAAGTTCATTATTTACATCACTCTCTTCCTCATGACAAACTTCTGCTACTGCTGCCAGACTGACAGCTCTGCAGACTGGATCTAACTTTGTTGTGCAAGGTCTGTAGCTCTCAGTAGCCAACCAGGCATCATCAGCTCTGTCTTTTCCATGTGCTACTCTGGGGGAAAACTGATTATCTCAAACATGTTGTTTGTGAGAGTTTTTTTTTTTAACTTTTTGATTTTCTCCAATGCCCTTCCACCATGCAAGTTATTCTTGGTCCCACTATTGCATGCTGGAAGTTGTAGTGCTAATACTAAATGTATAAACACAGCAAATTCTTCCTTTCCTTTGCTTAGTGTTGGGCTGACTGACACAAGAGTCATGTGCAAAGAAATCATCATAGAACATCAACCTTAAGGTTCATCTCATTCCACCCCCTGCCATAGGAAGGGATGCCTCACACTGTCCCAGGCTGCTCCAAGCCCTGTCCAACCTGGCCTTGGACACTTCCAGGGATGGGACAGCCCCAGCTTCTCTGGGCAACTCATTCCACTGATAAAAGATTATTTAGTTTGCAGCTGCAAACTAATTGAACCCAGATTAGTTTTAAATTCATTAAAAGATACTCCTTAACAGCTCAGAGACTGATTGGATTGGTTGATACCTTATCATTGCCTGGCTCAGTTTCCTGTGGGTAAGCCATCACTACTCTTTGGAAAGTCTCTACTTTACAGGACATGAAAAGTCATGAGACTTACCTAGGCCTGGAAATAAATGTTGGTGTACATCAGGATTGTAACAGGAGAAGGGGGCAAAAGAAAAATCTTTGGTCATAGTTATAATACAAAATGTCACATGCAGAAATGACTGGAGTCTATTTTCGCTCATTTTGTGTGTAATGAATGTTTCAGTGGTTTTATATATACAGAATTACACCCACAAATGCCTGTTTAATGACCTGCAGCTAATGAAAATTGAAGCAATGAAGATGTCATCTCTGATCCTTCCAAGCTTACATAACACAAATGTTTTTCAATCCGATACTGATTCTCTGAAGGAATATGTTAGTGATTTCTCAGAGTCCAAGTAAGAAACAGTGATAAGGCCTGTCCTCATGGGTGTGCTTTCTTTATCATCACTTTTACTGCACTGTTGTATCACACACTGCCATGGAGGCTGGGAGTGTCCTCAGGGGGACGGTGTGAAATACTGCACCATCCAACAGAGGGTGTTTTACTCCTGTTTCATTTGAATGAGGACAAATGTTAAGACCGTGTACAGCAGGAAGCTTTGGGTGCAGCGATTTCATAGAGCTTTGGAGAGAAAACATTTGGGAATTATGCAGGCACTACCTTAAATACTCATCTAGGAGGTGAGCACCTAATAACCTTTAATGTGTTTAACTCTACAACAGCCCTGAAAAACAGGCGTGTGCTGTTATTACTAGTTTGTGCTTGAGGAACTACAAATGTAAGACTTCATCTAGAAAAGTTGTTGTACCATCAGCCAGGGGATACATTTTTGGGTGGAAAATCTCGTGCTTTCTTTTTCTCCATAAAGGGAAAAATTATGAATATAGGCACATATGGATTAATGAGGTGACCTGCTTGACATTATCAGTGCTGTTTGAACAGAGATAAGGTGCAACTGCAGACCTGACTAACACTGTCACCGCAGGGCCATTTTGGTCCTTCCTTCGGGCTTTCCTCTGGCAAAACATAAAAGCTATTTTGTTCTCAGGTCACCTTTTGCCTTTGAAATTTTTTCTCCTAGTGACCATGTCTAACTGTCAAAGGACAAATTTCAATTTATGAATGAGTTCAAAGTGCTCCCGCAGTGGTTATATCTGCTCCTGTAAGTGCAGGGGCACTACTGCGTTCCTTTCTGCCGGGGCTATGGCCTTGCTCATTATTTTGCAGAGAGGCCAATTTATAGGAGACATAAAAAAAATACCTAGAAGGCAAGAACACTCAAAAATGAATTTAAAACAAAAAAGGGTCTGAAAGAATGTTTGATATGGGCTTGACAGCTGGAGTAGGAAGTGAAGGCAGCAAGGGGAAACTTATCCAAGATTTAAAGCTGAAATCTTAATAGACACAGCAAGACAGAGACATGTAGTGAAGTCAGCAATTACATCTGCCCAATGGAGATATGAAAATTCAGGTATCAAGCTTGCTCTGAGAGCCCTTTCAGTGGGGGAATATAGCAACAAAGATGGTGAGATTGTTTGTCTCAGAAACGTAATTGTCACTAAACTACAAGGGCTGTAACAGTCCACAAGGCTGGCAGCATCACTGTTGGAAATAACAGGGTAATTTTTTGCCTTCACTCAGTGTCAGTATCCAGCAGAATGGAAGGAAGCCTGCTTCCTTCAAAATATGATGGAGAAAACAGCCATGAACATGATAGAGCCATGGACAGGCAAAAGTACAGAGTTTGCAGAGTACGGCACTTCTCAGGACACTCAGAGGTGCTCTGTGGAGGAAAATGCTGCTCAGCAGCTTCACTTATCCCCTACTCAGAGGAACATGCTCTTCAGTTTTCTTAGATTTTCAGAAGCACTGCCTCACAGAGAATCTCAGAGTTTAATGTGGCACCAAGAATGGCACACCATTCTTATGAAACCTAGATATCATCAAAGATTTGAAGCATTCTAACACTGTGGAACACGCACAAAAAAACCAAAAAACCAAACAGATAAGGGTTAATATTGGGAAGGAAAATATTTTTGCTTTACCTGTTATAAAGTATAAAACAAGCATGAAGATGAAAACGAGGATGGATGGAACAAGAGGATTGAGCATTAGCAAGCTGGTGCAGGGTGTGTCGGGCAAGGAGTTTTTTGTAGGGCAGATCCTTATTTTTCAACATCTCTGATATCCTTGAGAAACATTACTAGCAACACAAGGATGCTTTCAACCTGAGGCTCTTCAGGCTTGTTTGTTCTCTTCTTTCTTTGTGTTTAACTCTGTGGAAAAAAAAAAAACTGTGGAGGAAAGAGTCCATGCTGCTGGCTACTTCTGTGTAAGCTCAAAAAGGGCTTATGGATGCAGTTTTGTGTGATTGTTTGTGTTTTATGGAGTAAAAAATTTGAAAATAGATATTGTATAGCCTATATTTATGAAATGAGCAATTTTCTAGCACACTAAAGGACACCTTGGCTTCCTATACCCAGTTTGTGGAAAGTTGATTGAGTGAGACCAAGATCCAACACCCTTGCCCTTGCCACAGATTTACTGATGGACTATAAACCAGATGCTACCTCAGATTATCTCTGTCTACACCAATGCTGTAAAAATGAATAATTTATTTTTGAGATAGACTTTTATATATTTCAATAAACTCTTTAAAAAACTCACTTCCTGATTCAGTCCCAGTCCAAACCCTTAAAATATTTGAGGAATTGAAGTTATAAATGTGTAAAGAATAACAAAATAATTTAAAAATGGAGCCAAGACCAGGAACAACATCATGAACACGCTGAGTTTTAAGAGGACTTATCTTAAAAACCACAGAGAACAGATATAAAAAACTCTGTGTCTAATCAATGTTCAGTACAGCCTTCCTGATGTTCCATCAAGTAGCAGCTGCTAACACCTCAACACATTGAAGTTGTGTTTCCTCCTTCTGTTGGCTGCATACATTAAAACAGAGCCCTGAAGGAAGATAGTTACTGCTCAACTGTTCTTATGTTTTGGGGATTGTATTATTTCACTGTCCCTGAAAGATGAACAAAGGCAGTGGTCTCCACGAGCTTCATGGACTCAAAGCTTCTGGCCAGTAAAGGGTTATGGAAAAATCTTTCAAGAAATAGATGCTTTGAAGTAAATGTGCTGGCAGCATTTCAGTATCCTGAAATGTGTCTGTTTCCCTGGCAATTTCAACCTCGGTGTCTAGTTTAAGTTTGGTGTGGCATTTTTTCTTTCCTGAGGAATTTAGGTGAGAACACTCTGAGCATCTCAGATGGGTCTCATTGGAGGGGGTGAGACTTTACACAGGGCCAAGACTAACCCAATGCTTTTCTCTAGTGCAGGGTGATTGCCTGTCCCTGCTGTCTACAGGTCCATGTAAAAATAGCACAGAGCAGGGTCCCAGAAATTACAAGGCTGATATGAGTCTGTATGTGTGGTCAAATACTGGTAAGTTTTTTCTTTATCCGTGAGGTCTAACCACTGAAATGATGTAGGAGATGTGTGTAAACCCTTCTTCTACACAGAAAAGCCGTAATGGAAAGGCCTTGGTAGTACCCTTTGGCTGGTGCAGAGGAAGAGACTGGTTACATAAACAGGCCTAAGAGTTCATGATAACACAATGAAAGAGTGGCTCACGCAGATGCTTAATGAACTGGGAAGATAAAAATGTCTGATCACTAACCTGAAGTCACACTACTTACTTTATTGTTAGTGTAGTATTTAGTTATGCAGGAAAATAACTGGGGTGGGGTTCTCAGCTCAAAAAAGGCACAGAATTGTTGGAGTAAGCCCTGAGGAGGCCATGGAAATGTTCCAAGGGATGGAGCTATTGGACACAGGCTGAGAGAGATAGGGCTTTTCAGCCTGGAAAAGGGAAGGCTCAAAGGAGACCTTAGAGCCCCTTCTAGTGCTTAAAGGTGACCTATAAAAAAGATGTAGAGTGACTTTTTACATAAGCTCATCGTGATAGGAAAAAGGGAATTGTTTAAAAGGAAAAGAGAAGAGATTTTTAGTAGATGTTAGGAAAAAATTCTTTCCTGGCTGGGTGTTGAGGCCCTGGCACAGAGAGCCCAGAGAAGCTGTGGCTGCCCCATCCCTGGAAGTGTTCCAGGCTGGGTTGGATGGGGCTTGGAGCACCCTGGTCTAGTGGAAGGCGTCCCTGCCCATAACAGGGGGTTGGAATTAGATGATCTTTAGTGTCACTTCCAACCTAAACCATTCCATGACTCTGTGAAATAAGTGCTCCCAGGGTATGATTTGTTTCACTGAAGAACTAAGCTGCCATACAGAGGTATCTCAGTATCCATTTCCCACGTGAACAGTTGCCATGAGTGACATCCTCATTTAGGTTATTCAGCTGGGAGTATAAGCAGTGGTAGGACAAATACTTTTTTTTGTTTGTTTTATTTTGCTTCATTATTTTTGATAGTTTGTTTTGGGTTTTTGTTGGGTTCTTTCATTTGGTTGCTGTTTGCTTCTTTTTTGGTTTTTGTTTGCTTTTTTGG
The DNA here is from genome assembly GCA_003713295.1 of Parotia lawesii. NCBI lineage: Eukaryota > Metazoa > Chordata > Aves > Passeriformes > Paradisaeidae > Parotia > Parotia lawesii. The sequence continues at coordinate 104,342 of RAHM01000381.1, read as the reverse complement.
TTGGGTTTTTTTTGTTTGTTTTCAGGAAATTTCTTATCCACTTCATATTTATTTACTTACATCTTTCACTCTGAACTCTTTTGAGTTTCACAGAAGTGTCCCACAAAGACCAGCAGGGAAGACACTTGATTTTCCATACCTGAATGTGTTCCCTAAATGAATTCAGACTGGATTTGGTCTGTAATGAACCAATTAGCTCCCTTGGATGGCAAATGCAGACATGGAACAGAGCACTGCGCTTCAGATCCCACAGCCCTGGGATCACATGGATTCAGGCCAGTCTATGCCATTTTGGCTAAGAGCCAAGGTACTGTAAAGTATGTGGATAACGAAGGCGACTCAGGCATTACCAGCCTGGCCCAGGCGCAACTGACTCTGGATTTTGGAGTCATGTGTGATAGCTTTTCTTCTCTGTATTTGTGTGAAGAGAAGGAAGTAGGGAAGAAGACCAATAAATTAAGAAAATGTTGAAGAAAATGTCCTGAAGCCAAGTGTTTTATACTTACCTGCTGCATCTAATTAAGTCATCTTGTTATTTTCTTGCATCGCTGCCACAAGCAGATTTATTTGGATAAAGGAAAACCCAAGGTACTATTATCAGGCAAATCCCCTCTGTGTTTACTTTTTAAAATAAAGATTAAATGCATACAACTTTTAAACTTTAATGAGTTTGGGTCTGTTCTAGCTGGGTTGATTTGTTATCCCAAATCCTTGTGCCATCATATTAATGACTGCTTGCACGAAGGGGCACACAGGGTAATCCCCCATCTCTGGCAATGTCAGCTCTGCAGTGATTGCTGTGTAATTAATCAGAGACTGCTGCTGGAATGAGGACATTGTAATCTGATGCATAATGAAACTTATTAATGGTGTCCTGCATAATTTATGGGATCTAACTGTACTGATGTAGGTATAACGTATAAACAGTTTTCTTTCATTAAGTCTATGAACTAACATGCCATGAGAATCTAAGGGCTGGGATCTTTAATTTTTCCAGCTGTTGTTGAACTGGCCCATTTTAGCAGATGTACAGGAGCAATTGATTTCCTGTAAAACCCTGAAAGCAGCCACCCCCACAAGGAATATTTGCAAACATTCTGTTCTATAGTATTTGCATTCCCATTGTTCTTTATCTGACTGAGGTTTGAAATCCCACTGGGACAAGCACTGTATAAACATCAGTGAAGAACAACTCCTACCCCAAATAGCTGACAGCGTGTAAGGACAAAAAGGAAGCAAGAAAAGGAGACATTATTTTTTTCCTCAGTCTCTCAAGTGGAGCTTTGAAGACAGGACCTGAAGAACTGACAAATTAGTAACCAGATGTAGAAAAATATTTATCCTCGTACTTTTCCTAGTTGGCTATTTCTGTTGAACTCCTCAGCTCTTAGAGATATACAGATACTCAAGTATGTGACCAAAACTGAAGATATATGGCTAGGACCACAGTAAACAGAAGAAACAGCATTTAAACTGGCATCTTTTTAATCCCAAAATATTTACTTTAGGAATAAGCAAATGACTTTCTTTATAAGTGGTTTTGAAAGTAAGGTTTAAAAACAGCAAAGTTAGATATAAATATGTGCAGCCACAAGCACCCCCCTGACCAGTTTGTTAAAGGAGAAACTTACTCCCAACCAAGATCACGCATGCCAAATTTCAGTTTTATTTTAATTTTTATGGTTGTCGCTATGAACACCTGAATATAGTGGTTTATAATGGCTCCTCTGACAGGCTGTTATAACTTCAATGGTACTAACAATACTACGATAATTAGTGACTTTTGTATTGTATTAACAAATGCCAGAGTGTGCTACCAGTCTTCCAGATGACTTATCCAGGTTTTAATTAGTGTCTGTCTTTCTTTTCTTTGTGGAGACATACACTTACTAAAATGACTCAATGCTTTGCACCATGTACAGGTCAAAATATCCACCTGTCAAGTGGGTTTAGAGCTGCATGGAAGGAGGAAACGACTTGCGACATTTTATTAATGGAACAGATTGCATATTTCTCTAAATAGAAATGGGAGGAATTGTGTGACAGATGGATCAAAACCTTCCCGTTGTTGAAAACCAACAGATGAGACAGACTTCTCTTATGGCACTAGCTGGATAGCAAGATGCTGCTTAACCAGACCTGAATGAATCTTCTGCCCCTTGGCTCGGAGCGTCCATGAGACACTTTAGTGCTGGGTGTTTTTTCTGCATCATATTTTACATCTGAGCAATATGGATGTGGTGTATGGGTATGTACATGCTTGCACTTATATACGTGTATAAATAGCAGTGCAGACACATACATTAAACTAGCATTTTAAAATAATTTCAGTTTCCATAAAAAAATGGTTCGTAATCTATGTTTAAGTTGTCTTTTACTAATACTGGAGTATGTCCGGTGTCAATACACTTATGTAGGAAAAATATTGCCTAATTTAGTAGGAAGTCCTACCTATTAGACAATTACAGCCTTCATTACAAGGCTATCAGCTTAATGTTACTGAAGAGAATTTACCAGTTTTTGAAACGTCTCCCATGGCACGGTAGAGATTGTGCAGCCTGAGAAGAGCAGTCATGTAGAGTGAAACTGGAATAGCAGGATTCCTTTAAACAAGTTGCTAGCCACATATTAATCATTACAGTTTCCATCCCACTAAGAGTTACACAGTACTTCATCTACTGGGTGTCTTTACTAAGCCATGGAAACACCACTCTTCACTATTGTCTCCATGAATGCAGGAAGCTTTACCTGTTTGAACACATATCATGGATTTCAAAGGCACTGCTTCCATGGCCTAAAGATAAAGGATGCTTTTAGTTGTTTGGTATATACTTCTTTTTTTTTTAACTTTTTAAGTGTAAAATGCGGATGTCACATATGAAGAGCTATTATTTACTCACAAAAGAGCACATCAAGACTTTTGCTGTCACTTAAATAGGAGAAGCTCAAAGGAGCCACTGATGCAATAATGTACATTCAGGAAGCAATCGTGAGTGAAGGAGGACAGGCACATAAGCCCCCAGCCTCCAGGAGGAATCTGGCAGATTAATCTGAGCATGAGGATTGATCCCTAGGTATATTCCCTGGAAGAGCAATAGAAGTGATAAAGGCACTGAAACAGTTCACACGCTCTGCACTGGAAGATGAATTACATGCATAATGTGTGTTTTTAGCACAGTCAAGTTAAGGGCTTGACACTTTGTAAAAAACCAATGGCTTGTTACACAGAAGTCATAATAGTTCCTCCTGGTCCTAAAATCTCCACAGCTGGCATTTATTCCTAAAGAACTACTCTTATGGGACATATGTTTCTATTTCTGTAACAGAGAGAAGATGGTGAAGAAAAGCGGTTCATTGCCAACCTGAGGGTTCATAGGGTGATTTGCATAAATGCAAATCAGTACCAGGAAGGTTTTAGCAGCTTTACTCTTTAGCTGACCATAGTAGAGATCTTTGGAGGAGATGTGATAGAAGGTTTATTAGACTTTACAACCTAGGAAATACTAACATGTTTAAAGAAGATATTCCCGTGACTCACAAAATGCTGTGCTAGCTCCAGTAATATTTGTGACTTTGCAGAATACTGCAAGACAACATCCATCTGTAGGATCATGAATTACATCTCAAAATATCTTTGTGTTAAGTTCTACCACAGTGATGTAGGATTTTGTGGTAACTGGTTACAAGGCAATTCCTGGGACAAAAAAAGTTAACCCAATGGAAAATTGCAGATACATTAACAGGCACTAGTGCAGCAATAACTCTGTACTGCCCTCTAAATTCTGTGAAGTACTTTATGACCTCTAGGCTTTTTCCTCCCCTTTTAACTTTGCAATGCTTAATAAAAGTTGTACTGAAACTGCTACATTGGCTTAGAAAGTAAGAAATTAATTATGAACACCCCATTTAATGCTGGAGGAGTACAGTGTCCACAGTTTCTTTAAAGCATCAGTGAGGTAATTTCACTGCTGCCAATTGAACAGTTGTACAGAACACATCTAAATGTGCTCAGTCAATGAATCCTTGGAGTGTTTCTGCTTCATTAACTGTTTACATGGTGACCTCAGTGGAAAGGCTTCAGCCTGATGAAATGCCTGCTTTGCATACTGCCGCAGGCAACAGCAGAGTATCTGTCCCTGATTATTCATGAAAAACTCAAAATTTGGGAGTAACTCATCAGCTTGCCCAATACTGCCACACCACCTCTTGCTGTGTTAGCCCCTCAACAGCTTCTGTAATGCTGTAATAGACAGCAACAACGTGCCCATCTCCAGTGCCCTCCATTTTCCATCAGCCAGAGTCAGATATTTTCTTTGATGATTCATGAATGGATTTCAAGTATTCCGAATCCCGGACATTGCATTTGAATGGGATAACTACTTCACTCTTTTTTAATGGTGCTGTTATTTGCCTCATGAATCACAATGCCAAGGAAGCCCATGATATTTAAATTTTATGGCACTCTTTTCTGAAGTAACAACTTTCTAACTCAGCACAAAGTGAAGAGGAGCAATTTACCTTACATGAACTGCTATTTGGTTGACAAAAATAACCCCCAGAAGAACACTGACTATCCACATTATTACCTTGGATATTCCACCATGGGATTGTGCAGAGCAAATAACACTCACTCATCTTCTGTTCGTATACAAAAATATGGATAAATAAATGGCATAAGTTTAAATTTTGTGATAAGAAATGGCATTTGATAGATACATTTCAGCTACCATGTAACTCAGTGTAAGTCAGAAATCCTTCACAATATTGCAGTGGCTTTTTTCTGCAACCCAAAGGCTAATGCATCTTTTTGTTGATGAGATAAAGCTTTCATGATGTCAGAACACAATAATGGCATAATAATTAAGCCTATGTGGTTGGCAAATGCTCTCTCTTCCCCTTTTCCATTCAACTTTCATTTACTACCTATTGAGGGAAAAGTGATCTCTTTATTTATATATTCAGATTATGTATTAGATTATATAGAAAATTTTAATCCCCACAATCTGTGTAGGTAAGGAAAACTAGACTATGTTGAATATCAGAAGGGAAGACTTGCTTTTGGCAGGCTCTATTAAATATGCGTAATTATCTGAAAGAACAACTAAAGACCCTCACTCAACACTTTACTTTATTATAAGCTGCCCACAGCATGCTGCAAATTGTATCTATTTCCCCTGAGACACTCTTGCTGTGGTAGCAGAGAAATTATGGATTGTAACTAGAGAAGGAGATGTACTTTAGTCCTCTGCAAGAATACCATTGCTCCCTGGAGGACGGTTGGTAGTGATGTGTGTTGTCTGCTATTAAAAGCCTTGAGTGAGGGTCTTCTGCTGCCTTTTTAAATGCAGCTTTGATACTGAGCAGGAGGAAGATGCACGGCAGAGCTAAATCACAGCGGTTCTGTGGCCATTTGCACACCACAGATGTTGCAGTCCGCTGCACGGACACAGGCTCCTGGCTCAGAGGTCACTTTGGCAGCCCTGCAGTGAGCCTGCAGCAGCTTCAGTGCACTCACTGAAAGCTACTCTTTTGTGGGAGAGTCTGTATTCCCCTTCAAGAGCCATATTTCTGTGGAAATCCACAGCTCTGACAACTTCTAACGCAACATCTCCCTTCAGTACTTCCAGCACTGTAGCTGTCAAGGTTGTTGAAAGAAGGCTTTGCAAGCCAGGACAAGAGAGTGAAGATGTGAGGACTAGCTGAATCAGATCTTTTGATGGTGGAAACTGACACAGCTCCATTTATTTTGATTCTGTAACGTCAGCTACTGCTGTCTGAGGAATGAGCCATGAAATAATAAAACTTGGGATTTGTTTTAGGAATATCTTCCTTTTGCCTGCCACTTTGTCTTCGTATTTTGAAAAGAAAACCTGTGGAGGGAAGGAATTGATGTTCTATAAATTTAGTTTTAGTCAATAATATTCAAGGAAAAACCAATTTTATGCAGGACAGTTATGTTTTCAATAAATGATTATTCCTCATTCTAGATATCAAGATTTAGGCAAAATCTTAGGATTTCATGGTTAAAGTTTTAAGCTATGTAATTTCTTCATAAATGTTTAAATGTGGAAAAACTACACAGACATTTCTACATCTATTTCCCTCTCCCTTAGTCATAAATAGGACTGTAACTTTCAGGGGTCTTCTATGAATCAGATAGCAAAATAAACCTATACGTTTTTAACTTCAATGAAAACACTATACAATGAATAGTGCAATTCCTAAAAATCTCAAGAATGGCAAGACAATTTCTCGGGTTTTTTTAGGGTCATGTGATATGCTTACATACATAAATACCATCTACTCAAAGCATGTAGATTCTTAATCAGAGATTTTGTTGCTCAAATCTCTTGATTTTAAGGAAGTAAAAATATGAAAATATGCTCAACTAGATAAAATATTTTCTTCTTCCTGAAAATGGGTTTTGGTTCCATTTAATTTTGAGCAAAATGTGTTTTATTGCAAACACAGTAAATTGAAGTATATTTTCCTCTGATTTTTTCAAGTTGGGTTTTTTTCCTATTACTGTAAAATATTTTCTAAAAACAAGCCTATATTAATTGATTGTAAATACTATCAAATGCCACTTGTTAAAAAATGAGGGAAAAATCAGTTTGAAAGAATATGTTGCTAGGCTTCTGAGGCAGCATCACTTTGGTCACAGTTATTATATTACAGATGGCACTTTCCCTCTATCCTCTGACAAAGTGCAAATGCAGATTGTTTCATTTAGGTCTGCCATGTAGATGAAAATTCAACAAATAGATTTTTATTTTCCTTTAGCTGTTAAAAATATATCTTAACTGGGAGAGGAGAGGAGAGGAGAGGAGAGGAGAGGAGAGGAGAGGAGAGGAGAGGAGAGGAGAGGCCTGCTATTTTCTTATTTAAGAATTAAGGCATGCAATGAGGAAAGAAAGTTTACAGAGACTTTAAACTTCAGCAGCAGCAGTTTTGGAGCCAAGGTTAATAGACAACATATGTCTATTTGGCTGTCTTCTGGTTTAAAAATCTTTTTGAATCAGATTAGAAATGTTTGAGTCTTCATTTTCAGATACTCTGAAAGTTGAGTTCTCATTTCCGTCACTTGAAGGTCATATAAGTTCAATGATTGAGCTTTTAGTCTCATCCTGTACCTGTACAAACAGAGTAGAAATAGAACGATGGAGAAGGTGGATGTTACTCTTCATGGCAGTGAGACAAGAAGGTTGAGATGGAAGTTTTGTCCCACCTTTTACCCAGCACCTCAAAGACTGGCACACTCTCCAGCAGCATAGGAGACCCAGTTTCAGTTCACTCTTGCTTTCCAAATCACATCAGCATGAGACTGAAGGGGACATGGGTTACCAAGTCTTGCTTCCTGTAACTGCAGACAAGTGAATCACTTGTGTTATTCCCTTCATAAATGTAAATCATTTTTATTTTGATTTAGGAACATTCAAAGCCCCATCCTGCCTAGCCTCACATGCTCTCTTGGCTTTTATATAATTCATGGTCATAGGAACAATAATAGCATATGTCTGGTAAAATTTTCTTCACTGTAGTCAGCATGTATGTCTTAAGATTGCTCAGTGACTGAACTCTTAAATTTACTTAGGTTGCTATTATTAATAGTGCTTCGCTGAAGTCCTGGCTATTACAAGCTTTCATTTTCTGTCTATTTCAACTTTATATTTTCAAACTTTTGTGACCTGTTAATATTGCAAATGCAGTTAAGAAGGACTGATAAGGAAGGTTGTAGTGGGCTAAAATTGTAAATGACGAAAGGAAAAATGTAGCAAAAGTTGTCTTATCAAAAATTATAGTAGCTTTGTTTCCTGAATAAATGAAAACATTAAAATCTAATCATTTGCGGACAAACTTTGACCACATTTTCGGATAGGTATTTAATATTCTGGTTAGTGTTTACATCCAGTGGGGATTTCACTCTGATTAATTCATATATATCTAAAGAACTGAAAATGTGTTTCAGATTTTTCCAGTATTCCCATGCACACAGACACAATGAACAAAAAAAATAAGAACATAACCAAATCATCAAAATCTCATGGCATTTGAAATTAATTTTAAATTATGATGGTTTTTAAGTCATTATAACATCAAGGATGCATTGCTACAGTAACCTTGTTTTTCTACTGCAGTTTATTCCCTTCCCATGTCTGAAAAATGATATTAAAAACATCTCCCTGTTTCTATCACCTGTCTTCTTTCTTTAGACAAAAAGCCCTTTGAGATCAAGACTATGCCTCATTTTAGACGTGTGCAGTACCCAAAATACACCTCCATCCCGAGGCTGGTTTTGACCACTGTCCTCCATATTCATAAAAATGACAGTGGAAATTGCAACACTAAAAATTTCATTATTTTTCCTTTTTTAATAAGCTAATGATAAAATTATTTTTCTTTTTTTTTTCCTTTTTATCTGGTTTTATTTGTCAAAAAGACGCAGAGTAATTTTTTTAAATTAAAGTTGTAGACCATAAACAAATACTTACTACCCTGTCCACTGACCTTGCACAAAATTATTTATGGGAAGAAGAAAAAAAAAGGAAAATCATATGAATTTTTTTTAAATAGTGGGGGAAAAAGATGAGAATTTTGACGTACTGCCCCTGCCATTTAAATATTTATTCCTCACATAAACAATCACAGATGTTAATAAAAAACCCATCCTCACTAGAATTGGTGAATATGAGATGCCTTTGATTTGCTCTTAGTCTAACTGTACTGCATTGTAACAACAGTGATGCAATCACTATTGCCAGTACCTTTTGCATCATTAATTTGACTTCTACAAACAATAAGGTTTTATGGGTCCCCACAGTGATTATCCCATGAACTGATATGCAACCAAGAGTGTTTTGTATCTAGATATTGAAACTATTAATTGCCTTGATGCCATCGAAGTCATAATCTAGCCCAGCAGAAGTGCCTGAGTATAATGTCCCAGTACTCCCCAGACACTTTAAAGCTTATTTTAAATGTGGATTAGTGCATCATAATTTCAGAGGTCTGTGAAGATCACAGAGTATCAGGGAAAAAAGATTTAAAATTGTAATCAAGGCTGAGAAGGTTACATGCAGGAGCACAGTAAATAAGGATAATACTTAAAGTTTTATAGAGATATTAATTGTCCTTAATTTTCTTCTTCTTTTTTCTCCTGAGGAAATGTTCTGAAAACAACACACTTGCAACAAGGTGTCTGACAGAGCACTGGTAGGGCCTCTGCTGCTTTCATTGGAGAAAAATGTGTACGAGGGCAGAAGTAGACTGTCTCCATCTCCAGAAGACAAAAACTTTCCTATGGCCTCCAACACCTCGTTCTTCTCTACTGACCTGAGGCGGTGCAGAGGAACATTCCCACATCCTTTTCTGTGGCTGAAACCCATGAGTTAGGGATAACAGCTGCTTCCCTCTGTCCCAGAACATATGGTTTGGGTAATGTCACACAACTCCTTTCCTCTCTATTACTTATTTGTTCTTTGAAGCTGATGGGGGTGATTATAAAAGCCCATTCATAGCACTTTCATAGCAAGAAAATTGACTACATTGAACCCCAGCTTTCTTGATAACTCTCTCAATAAACGTTAGAAAATGTAGTTGAATAAACTTAAGAAAAATCTGATAGTGACTGTATAACTTTCATAGTTAGTCTACAACATTCTTTGTAACCAAAAAAATCTATCTGTAGGTTTTAAGATCATTGCCTGACTGCCCTCTTGGAGTCTGCACTGAGATTGTATCTTCCAGATACTTAATTTGGATTTCATAGACTGTGATCCTACGTTTCTGTAGGCAGCATAGATAAGAAAAAGATAGGAAACAGATATGGTCCTTGCCCAAGGGGAATTTGTAGGGGCAATCACTGTTTCCATCACTTCTTAGCTGAAACTGTGATCTTCACACTGCTCAACACAAGCCTAGGAATGTCTGCTAGCATGGCTATTCCTGAAAATGTAAGAATGACAGTTATTTTCCTTACATTACCCCGTTAGAAATTATAAGGCTAAGAGTTTAGAGGTCTTTTGGGTTTCTAGACCTCCTTATGGCTAAGGGAGGGATGCACCTCCAGAGTGGCAACAGCTGCTCCAGTGCCAATTAGAAAGCAAAGTGGCTCTTTTTACCGTTCTAAATCAAGGGGTTTCACATGTGAGAACTTCCCTCTGCAGATATATCTACCAAATAACTAACTTGGAAAACCTTTAGATAAAAGATAAGATTCATGTAAATTTTTCTGGGGTTTTTCTGGTAGGTTTTGATAAACACCTGGAGGGCAATGGAGTAATCGATCCCAGCCAACCACCTTCATGAGGAGAAAGTCCTGCTTGTTAAATCTGAATTCCGTCTGCAACAAGGTAAGCCACCTAGCTGATCTGGAAAACCCGCAGAGGTCACCTTTTTGGACTTCAGCAAAGCTTTTGATACTTTCTCTCACAGTGTTCTTCTGGAGAAAATGTCCATCCCACAGCTGGATAAACACATCATGAGATGGATGAACAACTGGCTCATGGGCAGGGCACAAAGGGTGACAGAGAATGGGGTGACATCAGACTGGTGACCTCTCACTAGAGGGGTTCCAGAGGACTCCCAACTTTGGCCCAGTTCTCTTCGTCTTCATTAACAACGTGGATGCAGGACTGGAAGGAATAATAAATAAGTTTGCCAAAGATACTAAATTGGGAGGAGCTGTCAATTCCCTTGGTGTTAGAGAAGTCCTACTGAGACCTCAGCAAATGAGGGGGTTGGGAAATTACCAACCATATAAAGTTCAACAAGGTCAAGTGCTGGATTCTGCCCCTGGGATGGGGCAACCCTGAATGTACGGACAGACTGGGGAATGAGAGGCTGGAAAGCAGTGCCATGGAAAGGAACCTGGGGCTCCTGGTTGATGGCAAGTTGGACATGAATCAGCAGTGCCCTGGCAACCAGGAGGGACATCCCTGTCCTGGGGAACATCAGGCCCAGCATCACCAGCTGGGCAAGGGAGGGGATTGTCTCACTCTGCTCTGTGCTGGGGCAACATCACCTTGAATATTGTGTGCAGTTTTGGGCACCACACTATAAAAGAGACATTTAGCCATCAGAGAGTGTTCAAAGGAGGGGACACTGGGATGGTAAAGGATCTGGAGGGGAAGCCTTAAGTGGAGCTGCTGACGTCATTTGGTCTGTTCAGCTGGAGGAGGGGAGACTGAGGGGAGACCTCATGGTGGTCTTCAACATCCACGTGAGATGAAGAGGAGGGTCAGGCACTGATCTCTGCTCTGTGGTGACCAGCCACAGGGCTCGAAGGAATGGCCTGAAGCTGAGTCAGGGGAGACTTAGGCTGGACATCAGAAAAAGTTTCTTCACCCAGAGGGTGGTTGGGCACTGGAGCAGGCTCCCCAAAGCAGTGATCACAGCACCAATCTTGTCTGAAATCAAGAAGCATTTGGACAATGCCATTAGGTACATGGGGGGATCGTTGAGGTGTCCTGTGCAGGGCCAGAAGTTGCTCTCAATGACCCTGATGTGTTTCCTTCCAACTCGGCATATTCTATGATTCTACAGTTCCGTGATTCTGTGGTTCTATGAATCCATGATTCTATGCTTCTATGATTCTATGGTTCCGTGATTCCATGGTTCCGTGATTCCATGGTTCTGTGATTCCATGGTTCCATGATTGCATAGTTCCATAGTTCCATGATTCTATGACAAAACAACAGGAATTTCTCTGATGCAGGGTGTCTGTCAGTGTAGACTCCCTTCATCAGTAAAGGAGAGCTATTTGGCACAGTCTGTGTAACTTGGAAATCTGACTTGCAATTGTATAGGGAGAGGTGAGGCAATGCCACCTACGCCTGTCGCAAACTGCTGTATCCAGGAATGAGGACAGAGGAATTAACATATGACCTACTGATACAAATTTTGAAAGTTCTGCCATGCGCTGAAACATTGGTCTTGGTTGTACGGCCTGCTGTTACCCTCTTTGGCAGTAAAGCTTGGCTGAGGTTTTAGCCAAAATTTTCCAGAGGGTTACTTCTGTCTTCAACAAAGACTGTTTCTCCTGCCTGTTGATGGCCCTTCCCTGAAAGTGTTCAAAGCCAGACTGGACCGGGCTTTGAGCAACCTGGTCTAGTGGAAGGTGTCTCTGCCCATGGTAAGGAGTTGAAATGAAATGGTATTTAAGATCCCTTCCAATCCAAACCTTTCTCTGATTCCACTGCACCAGCTTATAACCCTTGATTAGCAGAACCAGCAGTGGCCTTAAAGAGAGGGAAGCATTTTGAGAGCTAGCTTTGGACAAGGGTGAGAAGCAAAAATGTAGAACATGACTAACTGCAAACCCATTTTCTTGTCTGTCCTTCATAAATCTCGTCAAGATGAGTCTCTTCCAACTCAGCATACTCTGTGATTCTGTAATTCTCTTTTCGCTGATTACAATATTTACCTCCTGCCATTTCACCAATACCTGTGTGTGCCAGCCAAGCCAACATAAACTAAAAAGTCTATTTACTCAAATGGTGGTGAGGTTAAAAGTAAAAATAAAAAACATTCAAATCATAAATGTTCAAACTCTCTCGGATGATTACCTGTGTGCTACAGAGGTAAAGTGCTAATGTAAGTGGAATATGCAGAGAAATCACAAAAAACCCCAGCCATGAAACAAATAAAAAACTCCACAAAACCAAAAAACCTATCAAATAGCTCTCCACCAACCAACCAAACAAGAAAAAAAAAGCCTCAAAAAACCCTAAACCCAACACAAACCAGCTTCAACTCTATCTTTTTAAAATTCTTTATCCAGGACCCTATGAGAAGTGTGTGACTTAAGTCTTGGGGATGTATACAATGTCAAGGTGAAAATAGCATTAAATTACCCAAATGCTCTCTTAAATTGCAATGCAGAATATTGCAGGGTTCCATAAGCACTCCATGTTTCATTTCAACAAATATTTGAGGGAAGAAGGAAAATATCAGTCAGAGTTGTTTTGAGTACATAATCTCTAAGGTCCTCTGTTGTAGCTTTTCAGTAGATGCACTAGATATGCTGCAGCCTGTCCCTTTCATAAGTCTGGAAAATAATAATGATATTATTTAGCATGGCCTGTTATTTGCTTACAAAGAAGTGTTGATTCTCTGCAGGATTGTAATAAAGGGATGGATCCTGATCAGCCTCTGCCCTGAGACCTGAGACCTCAGCATCTTTGTTTAGGTTGAGTAATACTTTATACATCAAAACTGAGTTGCAAAGGGATAGGAAATCCTGTTGTTTCACCACAGGGTCCACAGATCTCTGGAAAAGATTCAGAAGTTTCTCCACTGCTATTTTTTCACATCTCTCAGATTTTTTGTGCCTTGAATGACATCACATGTTGGGAGAGGGAACCCCAGTTGTTTGAATTTCAGGCAGATAAAAGCAAATATCTCATTTATTACTAGTCAAATTTGAAGTTTTCTAAGAAAGGGACATCCCTTTTTATTCTATTCTTGCACAGTGCCTCTCATATTTCCATTCTAGCTTTCAGTAGTGAGGTAAGGCAAAAATAATAAGGGGGAATAGAATCTCTCCTCACGTTTAAATACATGATATACCTGTCCATCCTGTTCACAGTTTGAACCAATTTTAAGTGATAACCCAAGTTATTCCACTCTCTTAAACATCTGCTGGTACTGAGAAAAATTTCTTCCTGTTGAACTCCCTTGATTTTGATGGGCTTTTGGCAGGGATAAACCTGGCCCTGTGTGTCTAACCTGTGTCTTGGACAAGCAGTAGAATTAGAGAATTGAATTAATTTCCTTTGCCTCAATTTGCAAACTGTGCATTAATCTGCACATTTAATTCTATCCTTTGCATATTATTTTCTGAGAAAGGACACAATTGGCTACAGATTTGACATCTTTGTGACAGTGAGTCTGCAGCAGCACTGAAAAGAAAGGGGGAAGGAGCAGGGTCACAGAGAGGACAAAAGGAAAAAATAGCTGTCTAAATCATATATCATTAAAGTGATGCTCATTGAATTACCTCTCTTAGGGCCTGTCAAAACATGTGGTGCCCTTGCAATATGATGTGAATTAAATGCCTTCTGGCCCCTGAAATATTGTTTTCAAGGCCAAAAGTGTACTTTCACAGTTTCTCTATAGTAACTACTAAGAAACATTTGAAACATGCTGATTGACTTCTATGATTAGCAAAAACAACTCAAGAATACAGCAATGTGAACAATGTGTGGCAACAGGCTTTCAAGGGAAAAAAAAAGGCATGTGGGTACTTGCAGGACTTTGGTGATGGTCACTGATAGCTCTATCTACTGAAAAATTGGTCAACACGGCTTAAAGTTGTCCCTGGGTGAGAAAATGTAAATGTCATAGATTCATAGAATGGTTTGGTTTAGAAGGGACCTTAAAGACCATCTCATTCCAACCCCCTGCCATGCACAGGGACACCTTCCACTAGACCAGGTTGCTCAGCTGTAGCTGGATCAATATCAATAGCATTACCTGGCTTAATCCTTTTAGTAATTTTAATCTTTGATCCCTGTGAGCAGGAAAGAACTGCTATCTTTTTGGGAGACCCCATGTAGATATCAAATGGCCTTGGGCGGTATTTGTAACCAACCAGATAGGAGTCACTCTTTTCTCCCAGATAACAAGAGATAGGAGGAGATAAAGTGGTCTCAAGTTTCACCTTGCAGGCTTATATAGGATAGTGGGAAAAATGCCTTCACTGGAAGGGTGTTCAGGCACCGGAACAGACTGCTCAGGGCAGTGGTGGAGTCACTGTCTGTGGAGGTGTTCATCAAATGTGTAGATTGCTCTTGGACACATGGTTTAGTGGTGGACCTGGCAGTGCTGTGTTAATAGTTGAACCCCAGGATCTCACAGATTCTTTCAAATTAACGATTGTGTGATGGCATGATTCCATGATCCCATCTACTTGAGGATGTGAGGCTTTTTGAGTTCTACAGCCACTGCGTTAGCAGACATCACAACATCACACCACCACAACTCCATGAAGTCTGGTTTCCTCCCAGACGCTCAGACCATTGAGTACCAGAGGAATGGGCTTTTCCTCTTCCCTCCCACTGAACTTTGAGTTTTGGCTAATTCTGATAATCATGAATTTTGCCTAATTCTGATAATCATGAATTTTGCCTGTACTCACTGCTGGTTTTATACGATGCGGTTGTTTGGTTGCTGAGCAGAGTGCCAGACCTACTGTGCGTAATGAGAAACAATTGGTACTTCTTTTAATTTAGAAATTCATCAGCTCTGTCCATCTAGAGGAATAGTGGTTTCTTAATTGCTGGGGACCTGCAAGGATGTGTCCAGAAACTGGTGTGAGCAAGACCAGGACAAACATAGTTAATATGTGAAGAGGTGAAATCTCACAGAAAATGATGTGCTGTCAAAAATATGACTTTGTGGAGAAAAATTGTAACATTATTCATCGTAGACGTGAATATTTGCAGGAGGATGACCTCATTGTTAAATTCAGGTATTCAAAATTACTAATAAAAGTGTCCCTCCAAAATTTTCACAATTAACACGTTTCACTTTAGATTTTTAGTTATTTTTTTGAGCCTTTACTTTACATTTATATTATGCATGTCAGCTTTTCTCAGGATAATATTAACTAATATTCTTTTTTTATCTGCTTCTCTTCCTGTTTTTTAGTGAAAGTTGCACTGGATAATATTTTTCTCATTCTTGAAATCACAGTTTTGAAGAAAATAAAAATATTGTGATGCTTGCAACAGAAATGTTAAAATCAACATCACATTTATTTATGTTAGTTTTAACAACTTCATGGACTACAGAATAAGGACAATTTTTTGTGCCAGAATCATGGGATGAAAATCTGTGTGTAACCATTATGTATAGAGGCCTTCTAAGACATCTGTAAATTAGATACTATAATCTTTGATTCCTTAAGAAAGCTTAAATAAACTGAAAAATGCATGAGATGACATGAGTCTCCTCAGAGAATATAGCATATCAGTGACAGATAAAGATGTAGAGCTCATATCAGTTGGATCCTACTGCTTTTCTCTATCTAAAGTACCCCAGAATATTCTCCAAGGGTCCCCTAGATGCCCCAACTTCAGCAACACACATTACAATTTGTTTTTTTCAGTGAGTTATTTTTCCTAGCACTACGGTAAGTTTGTTTTTGGTTTTGTTTGTTGCTCTGTTTAGTTGTTTGGTTTTGGTTTTGATTTTGTTGTTTTTCCTTTTTTTTTTTCATTGAGTCAAAGCTATACACTGTATTTTAAGAAATGAGGGGCAATACTGACATCTTTTGCATTCTGTGAATCTTGCAAAAGTCATGTTCAGGATATGAAGGAGAGATGACAGGGCCGGGACTCTTAGCGCTTCTGAAGAAAATCTTTACTATATACCACAACATCCGGGCAACACATGGAGAGGTCTCCACAAGAAAGAAGACTGATAACTGTTATTTTCTTACCCTTTCATAATATCCCTCTAGTGGTTGGCAGCATCTTCAGCACAGAATGGTTTTCTTTAAATTCATCTGTCTTTTATTTAGCACTTTCTAACAGCAATTGAGACCTTATTGAGTATTTAAGAACACCTGTAAGAAAACTTCTTATTCATGGTGACGCAGAATATAATCTGTGTAAAATCTCTTTATACATTCCAATTTTGGCAATATGAAATCTGTAGGAATTCTGTAGTCAAAGGTGCCTTTTTTGTATGAAGAGGTTGGTACTTTAGCACAGGTATCTCTCAGGGGAACCCATTATTATGTACAACTAGAAAAAAAAACTGGATAATGGGTAGCTAGTAGGAACCTAGTTCCTATATTTCCACAGTTCTGCAGGAGTAGTCCCTGGAGCCCTCACGTGCTTCATGTTACCTCCAGGCCAGCCCACACAGCTGTCTTGGGAAGAGGAAGGGGGAAGATTTCTTGGTATCCAGACCCTCAACACAGCCAGGCCTTGCTGCCTGCAGTATTCCCAGGTGGAAAGCATGAGAGCCAGTCCTGATCCTTGTCCTAGGTCATAGACAAAGCTGGTAACAAACCAGGGAAGGAAGAGCACAGTTGTTCTGGCACCTGGGTTGTCGTTCCAGCCACTGCACCTTGCTTCCTCCAAAACAAAATGGTATTGCTTGGTTTTGGAAGGTAAGTGACAAAAGTTTTTTTGGTAGGGAAAAGTTTTTGGAGTGTTGACCTCATGCAGGAGTCCTGGCTAGTTCCCCTAAGCCCAGCAGCAAAAGTCTCACATGTTTTCATCCAGAATGCCTGGGGTGTGTTCTGAAGTTGGTATCCCACCTCTCCAGTCTTCACCCTGTGATCAAACAGAGTGTGCTTGATTTTTCCATCCTCTGTAACTCTTTGTTATTTATTAGTAATTTCGAGGTGCTGAGCACTTCTGTGAGATGTTGAGCACCCTGACTTTTCAGTGATTGCCAATTAGAGGTGTGCAGCACCCTTCAAGACTGTGACTCACATGAGCAATTGTTTTGAAAGGAAAAAGAAGTCTTGTCCTGTTAATTACAGGTTCAATTAAAACACAACCCACATCCAGAGTACAACTCAAGAGGAAACTCAATGCACAGTACATTTGACATATATAAGAGACAAACAGGCCTTTTTATTAGTTTGAAGGTTAACGTGCTCATTAGATTATATCAGTTCATTATGCAATTGTGCCTGTGCCTGCAGTATGATATGTAGCAATCAACAGGAGCATTTCAGGGATAAAATAAAAGGAAAAAAAGAACTCAGAAAACATTAACTGTTGAGTATGAACAGTTAAAAAGATGATCTAGACAGAAAGTTAATTTTTTCAGACATGCTAGGCCTATTTCATCAAGGCAAAAAAAAATTTTTTTTGAGATGCAAATAAAATTGTAAAGCAAGTTGGCTTAGAAGGCACAGAGATGCAGATTTGGGCTGACAATGTTTATGATGACCACAGCTTTCTTGTTTTTCCCCTTTACCCTAACATAATTGCTTTTGACTGGGCAAATCACATTGTTCTTGTTGCAATGTCATTGCGATTTATGATTCCATAAGGCACTTGAAAAGATTTTTTGGTTTTATACACTTTGCATTTCATTTTAATGCCATCTAAGGAAATTGCATACCTAAAGCTGTACATGTTACCCTTTATTAAATACCAAATGGTATCATCCTTTCCCCCCACCTCCCTCCCGTTTCTTGATTACAATCAAGATGTGTTTTAGATTTTATTGCAGAATCACTTTCCTACTCAATTAGAGCCTTAAGGTTAATTTCCGCTTATACTTCGCACTAAATGTCAAGCTTAATGCATGAATGTAGGGGAAGACCCATCCATGGGGGTTACACACAGCCTTGTGGGAAGCTTTACAAGCAGTGCCAAAAAAAAAAATAAATTCTGATCCTGGAATGCAAGAAATGACACAGACTGCATGAAGTCCTTTGGGAGTTTCATAGCAATTTCAAGTGAAGTGTACTCAGGTACCGTGACAGTAGTAGAAGATTTTACCATAAAAAATATATGTAGATAAAATGTAGTTGAGGACTGCTCTCCCAGCACCCAGTCTGTGTGGAATTCACCTAGTGTGGGGAAACTAGTATTTTATTGAAGCCTTCCTCCCCTGTGTGGCTCCCTACAACCAAAAGAAGCATCCTGAGGATTCCTCTTGGAGAATCAAAAGAAGTTAAAGGACCCAATCACTCCCATAGATTTGGATAATTGTTTTTTTCTCCCACTTACTTGTGTTAAAAGTTTGATCATTTCCCAAATAAAAATACATTAAAGGCTCACGGGTCTAATGAAGAAAAAAATTTCAAAATGCTTACAATGGTAAAATTTCTCGTTAATGTCTTTGTAATGAATTATTTATTCTACAATTTATAACAGAATGTAAATAAGAAAACACTGATGTTACAGTCATTTTCTGAGCACAAAGGCTTTGCCACATCCAAAATCTTGCAGATTTGTGAAATGAATTTGTAACACCTCATGACAGCACATATTATTATCTCATAGAAGGTTTTGCATAGAAACTTCCAAACACCATATTTTTCTATGGACAGTTCTGGTTAGAAAATCCATTTATTTTTCTTTAGAAGATAATTTTTTTGTCTTCTTTGACTTCTCCTGCAGAAATCTTTTTTCATTCTCTTTTTCTTCCCCCTCCCTTCCCCAACAAGGAAGCAGAAAAAAAGAGATGATCAGAGCCTCAAATTCCAACAGTTTTCATTTAAACTTTTCAGTGAGGTGTACTTATGGGGGTAAAAAAATGCTGCAATGGATATAATGTTCATGCTCTACATTTTTAATATTTTCACTCTCTTTTGGGGAATTATTAATAGAGAAATGCTTTCAATGTCTGTAAGAAGAAGGGAATTTTAGCCTTGCCTTTTTGAAAGGACATGAGAAGCTAACATGCAAGACAGGTACTGAGGGATTAAAGTATCAGCATGCAAGATTAAAACATATACAGAAAAAAAAATACCACTGGCCTAATAAGCTATTAATGTATATCTATTGCAAGCAAAAGGTTCTGTAATAAAACAGAGTATGCACACACAACCCTACATAAATATATACACATAGAGTCATAAAATAATAATTTATACGTGTAACCCAATGGGAAACGAGCCGAGATATTCAGATTGAACTGACAAGCAGTAGCTGCAAAGCTTCTGATATGTACCTAAGGGGCAACATTTTAGAAAAGAGATAACAAGAAGATATTATATTAATATTAATAAAGTTTTATTTCCAAAGGGAAAGTATAATCAAGTACTTTGCTTTCTAGGCTGCCTTTTTTCCTTTCTTTTTTTTTTTTCAGATTTCTGTGAAAGTTGGAAACAAAATTATCCTAACTTAACCAGTTGCTCCTTTTTCATATAATCCTTTTAAATTATACATGAAAAAAATAAGGGATGGTGAGCAATGAGGTTAACAGAGCCATGCTTCTCAGATGATGTGTGATGAACAAGGCTCAATGCCAAACACTTTTAGCCAAGTCAAGTCAGTCTATTCATGTTCATGTACCATAAAATTCGCTTTTACAAGGGTAACTATAACATTTGCATTAGAAAGGAACACACAAAATCCTAAAGTCTTTGCATGTATCCTGAATACTTCCATAATGATATATAAAACAAGAATGTGTACTCTAACTTTACATAAATCTTGGCTTCATAGCTGATGAAATTTTATAATGGATTACATATTCTCCGGAGACTCAGGAAGCCAAGATCTGTTTCCTTTTGTTAGCAACACTTTATTCAAGGGCGGCCTTACAAGATCTTAGGGCAAGGACCAAATTTCACAGAATTTCAGAATAAGCTGAGTTGGAAGAGATCCTCAAGGATCATCGAGTTCAACTCCTGACCCTGCACAGGATCATGCCCAAGAGTCATACCCTGCGCCCAAGAGTATTTGCCTAAATTTGGAAGTTTTCTCTCTTGACTTGACCTTCAATTAATCAAGAGCAATTGAAGGCTTGAATTTATTTCTGATCTGTTTATTTTCATCATGTCAGAAGCCTCTTTCTCATCAAGAAGGCCAGGCTACTTTGGGTATCACTGGATGGTCAGATGAAAACTGGTTAGAAAACTTATTTAAAACTCTGTGAACTAGAAACATATCTACTTTTACCTTCTCTTCTCCCTCTTTCTCTTGTTCTCCCTAACTTCAGCCCAGGAGGAAAGATCCTGAAGTCAAGCAATTATGAATTCAGAAAGGAAAATATATAATTTTTTTAAAGTGGGTCAAGCATTCCTAATACTACATATTATTAAAATTTGATTTTCTGGATCTTTTTGTTTTAACTTGTATTTCAATTTAAGCAAATAAGGTCAGGCAGATGAATTGAAATTTAAGAGAAAGAAATAATTGCTCACACTAGGAATTTTATGAATACAACTTTTTTTTTTTTTGTAAATAGTTTTGATTTAAGTCCACACAAGAAAACAGGAAAACATCTGTTGTTTTCTAAAAATTTCCTAATCAGATCTAATGTGTAAGTTTCGCATTCCCCTCGTTCCTTCTTTGAGTACCTAAAATCTTTAGCTAAGTAGAGATTTCATCTCCATCACAAAATTGAAATGACTGTGCGCTTGATGAGCACATTAACTCTGAAATCTACAAGGCATATTGGTAAACTTGATAATGAAGCCTTAAAATAAGGGTAGTCAAGATGTTCCTGAATCCAAAAAAAAAGTGTAAGAGATACCTTGAAAGAGCATTAGCATAGCTATCACCAAACAACAAAGGGAGATTATCTGAATATGCAGAAAGGGATTGCAGAGATCTAAAGTGCATTTAACACCAGACCAGAGAGTTTGGAATTGGAGAGCTCAGTCGGTCATATGGTCCTCTTTCCCTGACACAGCACATGTCAGTGATACCCACTGGGAAAACTGTACACCATCAGGAAACTCAGGCTATTGTCTCCAGATCATAGTCCTTCTTGTTGATATTCCGTCAACTCTTCATGCTTCTTTTGATGTGTAGAGTCCAAAGCTGCCTCAAATATTTCAGTTTAATGCTCCAGCAGCTTGGAGTAGATCAGAGTAATTATTTATGTTACAGATGTAATTTCTCTTTGTATATTGCAAATCATATACCACATTGACAATATCAATAATTTTTTTGTTGTCATCAATAGCTCTCAGTTCCTTTTTAGCAGAGATAATTCCCTGCTAGATATTCCCTGATCTTGAGTTATGTGGTTCAGCATTTCCACCTGCAGATAGAAATTCACATTTAATGTCTCTTTTACAGAAGTTGTTTTTAGGCTTTTGGGGTCATTCTAACTGAGCAGCAGAAAAGGTCGTGCCTTGATCATTGCTTTACAAGAGAAATACACCTTCATGCATGCAGACATATGAACCTGTCTGGTCCTATCCAACATACTGCTTCATCGGCCATTGACACATTGTATGAGTCAGCCAAATTCTTTCTTACTCACTTTCTTCCTATACAATTAAATTCTCATTCCCAGCTCCCTCCATACTAACCTCTTGGAAGCAGACAGCACAGATCTCCTGCAGCAAATGCATGCAGAGAGTTGGATAACAGGTTTTTGAAGAGCATTCATTTTTATATTCAAGGCAAGGAGAGCATCCTGTAATTATAGCTTTTCTTCAGAACCGTGTTAAAATTACTCCGTGTACCTTCCTCTGGCAATTGAAACAAGAGTAGCAGAACTCAGGTTTTCTGGCTTGTTTGCGTGCACATATTTAAACACAAACCACATTTTGTCTTCCTGTGCTGCTGCTGCTATCACACACTTACAGGTAATGAACAGGTCAGGTAAACTGTGTCTCTGAGGCCAAGGAAGCTCACTTCCAGAAAAGAAGACTAATCATTACTTAGAGAAGACCATTAATCATTTGTTTTACTGATAGTACACAGATTACTCTGTGATGAAATCTTATGAAAAAGTAAAATATTTAAACTGAGAGACCAATACTGTAATATTTTGCTCTATATTGTATTTTTCATTGCAAGGAATCCTTCATAAATAACATTACTAGAACCACACAGATGAGGGATATCTAAATTTAAATATGGTTCCTAAGGGATGTTTTATCCCAGATTTTTGAGCAAACACACTTACCTTCCTTTACACTAAATTATTGTGTACGTCAAGAGAAACACAAACCCCAAATTTTCTTATATTTATGGTTGGCATAAATGTATAAACAAGACAGTTTGGGCTTGCACAAATGACAGCCATCTGTTACCTAGCACCCATGAACATCAGGACATGGTCCTTTCCCTAAAACAGAAATCTTCCCTGTTAGCATTATGTAGAGTGGGGTTGGTTGGATTGTGCAGAAATAGGACTAAAGCACAAGAAGTCTTAGTTTAGTTCAACAAGGGAAAGTGACAGATTCTGCACCTGGGACAAGGCATCCCTGGATGTATGGACAGAGTGGGGAATGAGAGCCTGGAAAGCAGTGCCATAGAAAGGAACCTGGAGCTCCTGGCAAGTTGAACATGAGTCAGCAGTGCCCTGGCAGCCAGGAGGGACATCCCTGTCCTGGGGATCATCAGGCATCACCAGCTGGGCAAGGGAGGGGATTGTCCCACTCTGCTCTGGGCTGGGGTGGCCTCACCTCAAGGGGCCAATTTGGGGTGCCACAACATAAGAAAGGCTTTAGAGAAGGTCCAAAGAAGGGAAACAAAGATGATGAAGAGCCTTGAGGGGAAGCTGTGTGAGGAGCGGCTGAGGGCACTTGGGCTGCTCAGCAGGAGAAGAGGAGACTGAGGGGAGACGTCATTGCAGTTACAGCTTCCTTGTGAGGGGCAGAGGAGGGGCAGGCACTGATCTCTGCTCTGTGTGACCAGGGGCAGGACCCAAGGGAATGGTCTGAAGTTGTATCAGGGGAGGTTTAGGTTGGATATCAGAAGAAGGTTTTTCATCTAGAAGGTGGTTGGACACTGGCACAGGCTCCCCAGGGAACGGTCACAATATCAGCCTGACAGAGCTCCAGAAGTATTTGAACAATATTCTCAGGCACAGCATGGGATTGTTGGCGTGTCCTGTGAAGCACCAGGAGTGGGACTCAGTGATCCTTGTGGGCCCCTTACAACTCAGAATATTCTCTGAAATTTGAATGCATCATGTAGTTATGACCTAGGATTTCTCCACAGGAACTCTCTGTGGTCCCTCTCCTTTTATGTCACCTTTTATTGTAATTTGTTTGTAGAGGAAATGATCCCTTGTAAAAACTATGAAGGAGAAAGACCACTTGACAGGATTCTAACACAGTGAACTACTGTTGTTCTTAAATAAATTGTAGGTTGTTTATTACAGTGAAATTTTAATGAAATAATATTTTGCATGGGAAGAAATAAAGAAAAATGTGTCTTGTAAAACTGAGGGGTTTTTTAAAAAACTATTTTCCTCTTCACTCATACCAGTCATTGAAGCTATAGAGAAGAGTTTGAACATGATAAAGTCTGTGAAATGGGTTGATACAATATTCATGTGCAGATGGAGTAATCACAAGAAAGACTGGCTTTGATCAATCAAGAAATTTTTCTCTGGATGGAGCAATCACAAACTATTAGTGGCAAATAGACACATCTAATAGCAACGGGATGAGACACAGAGCATAATTCTTCTCAACTGAAGGAAAAATATCTTTCAGATAAAAATCTTCGTAGCTGAATACATCTCACAAGAAGAGTCACAAAATATTTTTTTGAATCCTTAAAAAAAGCAGCCTCAACATAGGCTGTACATGTCAAGCTCCAGCAACTACTCTGCACAGTTTTACTCTATTATTTCAGTCATCAGTGATTCAAAGTTCACCTGCACTAAAATTACCAGAGGGCTCTTTAAAAAAGAGAAGTTTTTAAAAGTATCTGAGGTTCAGCAAGTTTTTGCTTATATAATTGTGTTCAGGATGTTCTGGTTCCCAGAAAGGGTCTGCAAACTGAAAAGGAGGAATCCAGTATTTGCACCATGAGATCAAGTTTACTTCCTGGAGATACCTTTGTACATGCTACTAGGGCTTCCCATTACTGGAGGTGGAAGATATTTCCTTATGGAAACCATATTGTCTCTCTAAGCTGCTCAAATCAAACAGATTCTCCTGAATTGCCTCTGAAAAATGTAACACTTCAGCTATTGTTTTTCTTACAGAGCTTCCTTTCAAAGCATCAAGAAGTGTTTCATTTTGTGTGCCAGGAAAAATGTTGAGAAACTGGAATTCTTTTTAATGAGATTAGCAGGTACTAGTTAGAGCACCCTACTCCCCTTTATGTGATAATTCGCTTGGATTAAGCAAAATAGTGGGTAAATGAAGAAATCTGAAAAGCTGAGCTGGCAAAAAGAAGCAAGAAAATAAGAGTATAACAATCTTGGAATGAATATAATGTGATTTTAGCAGGGAGAAGAATGACAATGAAAAAAAAGAGAACAGGCAGGTTTCTGTCAGGTCTATTCTCCTACCTTTACTAAGCTTGCATAATAGCTTACATTAAAGCAGTTCCTTTGCTTCTAATTATATAGCAGATACTGTATTTAGGAAAAATGTCTTATTGTTACCTGGGTTTGGATCCATACATTGTGTTCCTCAGGATTAAGTTTATTCAGTAACAGGCTGTACAAATTCCTTCATAAAACCTTAAGATTTTTGATAATTAGTCCTTCATCATGTCATTCAGAAAGGTCTTTTTAGTCTAAAATCTACACGGTATCTGTTGGAAGTCATACCCTGGGGTGGAATCCAGCATTTCCAATAAGGCACATAGAGAAAAGGGAGGGCTAAAGGGAGAGATAAACCAACACCATTCAGATAACTAATCAAAAAGGGCAAGACAAGTAAATTTTTAACGCAAAGTGGATCTTTCTCTGCTTTCAGTCCGAAGTTCAGAACTCTCTTGAAAATGGGCAGCATTTTCAAGACCCCTTTTTACAAGGGTCACACACCCTTCTCTTCTGTTTGAAGAATCGTCACCAGAATGCCGGATCATGTCCTCTTTTAATCAATAATTCTGTAGTAAGGGTCAGCAACTGTGTCTTGATAAGGGAGAAGCCTAAACCACAACTGTCATCTACCTCAGGCATGCCCTAAACATCAAGGTATAAAATTTTCTTGAGTATTCGATTTTTTTTTTTTTTTCCTGAAGGTGATCTGCTGTTGAAAACAGAGTATGTAGGACCACAAAGCCTGAACAAGGTGGAGTTTGGGTCTGGTGCTCAGTGGCCCTTTTTCACACTGCTGTTTACACAGCTGGTTTCAAATTAAAAGGCGAAATGTGAAGCTTTCAAAAAGAATTTGACCTTATTTAAAAAGAAATAAAATAAAATTTAAAAAATTTTAAAAAATTATAATATAATATAAAAGAATATAAAATGCTCAGAAAATACGTCAGTGCCTCTGATATTAGGTGGAGGTTGAGTAGAGGTCTCCAGATACATTGGTTTGGATTCAGGCAACAAAATTCCACCCTTTTTCTATACTAGACTCTGACATTCAAATTGGTTTTAGTTCTTAGTCCCTAATCAAAAATCTATGACATATCCACACATAAAGTGGATCATAAATCCAGTTTCTAGCTTTTGGATTTTAAGATAAACTAATGGAGATATGATTATGTACTTGATAACTAATTCATTTATTTCTAAGACCGGTATTAATATTATGTACATTTTTGATTAGATGTTGCTTGAAAAAGAAACTTCATTACTGTATGCAGTTTGTTAACCAGTTAGTTAATTAGTGTGAGCTCCCCCTGTTCACGACGTTTCGGGTCATATTTTATCTTTGAAGGGGAAGGGTAAAATTCCCCTGAATTCATGTTCAAGTAATTTCTCATGCACAAGTAGGGGTTTTTTGTGTGTTTTTTTTTATAAATTTTATACTGATAATTTCCTCCTTCAGTCAAAAAGTATTTGTGAGAGGAGGACTTGTCAATATGTATATGAATGTACTTTATAATATGTTCTGGTTTAAATTTTACAGGGAAGAACAGTGATACAGAATATAGAACAATCCTTTAGGTTTAAAATCCACAAGAAAACCTTTGAATGGGAAATTTTGTAATTTTTAAGAAAATTAGTTCTAGAATGAAAACCAATGAAATATGGGGATTTTTTTTCAGCACATACAAAAAGGGAGATAAAACAAAACATAGAAATTAGACAAATTAATAATCCCTGGTAATAACAAACATGATTTCAAGAAACCACCATCTGGGTATGTATTAAGGAATAAAACAAATACATAAATAGGATTGTAATTATATACTTATGGAATCACAGATTTAAAACAAATACCTCCACACAACATCTGATAGCAATTCATAAATAAGGGTTTTATCTTGGACATTCACAGTTGTACAATTCTAAGTCTTGGATATTCAAAAACTTTCAAAGGCCCCATAAAATCTTTTTAACATATAAACCCCATTTAAAGCAGCAGGATGAGAGATTTAAATACCTATTGAGTAACAAAATCTCTTGGATTCTCAAAGAGTCTTTTAACTCTTGCAGATTAGGAGATTTAGAGATACACACTATGTGCTGTAGTGGGGAGCTAGAAAACTTGATGTGTTGATCATCTCTGGCCATGTGTGGAACAATTTTTTCTCCCATCTTGCTTATACGTGGATTCAGCAGCTCCCTCAGCCAAAGGGATATCTGGCAGGAAAGTATTTCATTTTGCTTTAAGAAAGTTTTATAGATGAACTTGCATCCTTACCAAAATCTAACTCATTGCTCCATAGAAATATGTACACATAACTTGCCTAAAAGAAAATCTATTCTGTGAAACATATCCCAAAACTTTGTTCTTCAAGTCAGGGATTTAAAGGCTTTAAGCAGTGGAGAAATCAACACACATGTACAGGTCTTGTTTTCCAACAGTGAATTTCCTTCAGGTTAAAAAAGACCATTTTATACATTTTTTATCTGATGAAGATTCAAATATAAATATTGAGGATCCACTTTTCATAGCTTTCTTATGCATGTTTGTGTATACAGGTCCTATCAAATCTTTCTCTTTAAAAATTCCCTTGGGTAAATTAAAGAATTTATCCCTTAAATCTGTCAAATTTAGGCATGCTTTTTTCATTTCCCGTTTTTGGGGCTTCTTTTCATAATTTTTCTAACATATTCTAACTTTACAGCATACCCCTGAAAATGTGAAAGCTTCAAAATAATCCTCAGGGCTCATGCTCCTGCCCTTCAATCCTCCTCCTGTCCCCGGCCCTAGCAGGGAGTGACCCCATGGAGTGCCACGAATGTTCTGTCTTCCCTGGAGATCTTCCAAGATGACTGCTCTATCGTTGAAGGTTTATGGTGTTGCAGGAAAAGGCCACGCTAAAAATGGCTGTCACCACTCACACCTTTCTCATGTACTCCTTGGTGAGAACAGAAGTAAATCCCGCTTCTCTTCTCACACCTCCCTTCTGGCTCCACACTTCCTGCCTCAGGAACTTCCTGCTAAATCCTTTGGTTTCAGACAAGTTAAAGTCAGGGAGAAGGGAATGTTGGTTTCCTGAACTGCTGAGAAATCAGTTCTGTCTTGGCACTTACTTGGATCATCTTTTGCTCTGGTATTAAAAATGGTGTTTCCGCCACCTCAGGTGAACTATTACACTGGTAGAGTGTAAAGAAATGCTCTGAACAGCCTGGTCTAGTGGAAGGTGCCCCTTTCCATGGTGTGGGGCCGGAACTAGATGATCTTTAAGGCCCCTTCCAACCAAAACCATTCTAGGATTCTGTATCACCCTTAGCTGGACTACAATCCATCTTGTAATGGCATCCTTGGAACCAATATGATAGCTGGTAGCTCTCCAGCATTGATTCATAATATTTAGCAGACTATGTCAATCATAGGTATCAAAATTATCAAAGCTGACCAAAATTATCAACTAGAATTGCTTTAAACTCTGCAGAATAGCCTTCAGGCAAAAATAATAATAATAAACAGTAAATTAATAAAAACTAGCCAAATCAAAATAATATGTGTAGTACAATCGGAAATTTCATTGCATGGTTATGTCAAAACATGCAAAAGTAGCATAACTTGAAACATGACAAGATTCCTGTGCCACGTTTGACCCCAGACAGTCACTCCGGCTTTCATATAGGGATGGGAGAGATGAAAACTTGCTTCTCAGAAGCTGTACCTTAGGAGATGCATATCTTAGCAGAATTATAAAATAACCAGAAGGCATATCTGATCTCAAAAATTCTGATTTTTTGCCTTCTTGAGAACATGTCAGTTGCAGTAATTCTTGAATATGCTCTGAAAACAGGCTGTGTGTATATGTAGAGAAGAATGTATTTCAAATATCAATTCTTCAACAGATATAAAACACTAATATGGGCTGACTTACAGCATTTTTTTGAGAGTATTCTCTCTCTGTGTAGAATTGGGCCAATCAATCTGATGTGCAATTTTGCATTTTGTCTGATTGCCTTAGGGTTGTAAATATTTATTTTTCTGTTTGTTTGACTCAAATATCTTATATCTGAAGATTTTCCTCTTAGGGCAATTTTGACTTTTAAGAGCAGGAATCCTTGACTTTGTCAACGTCTATTAAAGAATAGATCATCATGATCCTTCTCCTATAAGGGAAAGAATTTGTTGTAAAATAACATGACAGCCATGGCACCATACATTGAAACCTCCTTCTTTGTGAAGTGTAAGCAACAAATTAGTTTAAATTGTCAGAGTGTATCTCTTAAACAAGTTACATTTTCTTTCCCATATTTTTGAGAGATTTAGGATTATCTATTCCTTTCACGGTGGGGCAGTGGTTTTTTGACTTTTTTTTTTTTTTTTTTTTTTAACTTGAGCTATGAATCATAGCTGGGGAAGTCAACTTTTAAGGTCGAACCGTCAGAAACTGCAAGTTCTTCTCAACCAAATGTTTCCAGAAAATACTGTTAGTATAAAAATATTATTATTTTCTTCAGAATGTAAAAAGAGAGTGAGAAGAACTAAAGACATCGTTTAAATACTTTATGTATGGAATAAAAGATTTTTTCAGTAAGTTTTACCTAATATGCATGGGAAAAGGAATATACCTGGTGTCTATCATCACTCCAGAACACTTCAAACACCCAGTGAGATAGGAGGGAGATTTTGTCTTCACTTCACACCAGTGAGAAGCAACTAAGAACCGCATCCAGAAATACTTAGAACCTTGAACTGATACTTACATAAAATAAATGTTCTTCTGAGCAAGGCTGAAATTCTGAAAACCTATACTCTGGCACAACCTCAACAAGAGAGTGTGAAGGACTTCTCATCCATCCGATTTATCTAGATATGCCTCTCCTTGGGACTAAGAAAAGCTTCTGCTGAAAGGGAGACACAGTTTTGCATCGTTTCAGCCCGTGGAGAAAACTGCTCATTTCCTGGGAGAGTGCTCTGTGGACTCTACACAGGAGGGAGTTGCCTTCATCTTCATCCCTTGAGGGTTTATAAAGGAAGAAGTTTGAGACATAGTGAATGCTTTCAAAGAAAAAAAAAACAAAACATAACTTCTGGTGAATGTTGGGAATCATGAAGACATGAAACTATTCCTGGTTCCTGCATGAGAAAGATGTCTATCTAGCGTCTAACATCCCTGAGACATTTAAAGCTTCAGTTAGAGTGGCCCTTAGCAACTTGGCTGTATTTAAAGAAGTCTGCACAAAATTGCAGAACCATTTAGGATTTACAGTGTCTCGAGCTAGTCACTTCTATTTTCATTTCATTTCCATATGTGCTCGGAACAGAGCATCTTGTAACAAGTCACTTCTCAGAGAGCAATTTCCAAATCTCCTTAATTTATACAGAGGGTCTGGTCCAAGAAACACTTGTACATTTAATTGACTTCATGTGAGTAACATGGCAGTACAAAAGTCGAGTATAATCAAGAAAAACTGAAGACATGAATAATTACAAACTTGATCTTGTGAATTACAATATTAACTCATCTTTGAAATTTTATTTCCACATTCTGCTTTATAATGGCAAAGCATAAATAACCAGACAGAAAAGAACTCACAGATCACTCTGCTAAAAGTTGTTGACTAGATAAATGAAATTATTTTTTTCTTTCTAGAAACTCCAGCTGGTGTTATCTTGGCCTTCAGTATCCACTAATTAAATGGAAAAACGTTTGAAATAAAAAGTTAATTTACTAATTAAATGACAAGTATGCTTTATAAATTGTCTCTTTGGCTTATTGTGCATTTAGAGAATTAATTAACAATACAATCAAGCTGCAGTTGTGAGATGCCAATATGGATGTGATTTGAAGATACTTTCACTTCTGTTTTCTATCTCAGTTTTTACGACAGCTGCACCGTAATGAAGATGCTTGACTCTTTTAATTTGTCTCTGTAAAATTGAAATGAGTTTGTGGTTTCTTGCTCACTGGGACTGCAGACAAAATGGTACATTTAACAGTACGCTCCGGATCAGTCAACACAGGCGTGATGCTGCAGCAAGCTGTCATTGTTCTCTTTAAATGGGGGCTAAAAAACCTGGCTTGACATTAACCTGTGTTGTTCTGGTAAAGTATTTTCAATGTAACATAACAATGAATGTATAAATATAATTTAACTGATATCTTAATTTAAAATTAATGTTAAATACTTGTAATTTGTAAACAACATTATCAAGTGACAACCTTACTTTAAATCTACGTCAATAGGTCTTCTAGATGTGACTAAACTAACTAAAAAGTTAGTTTAGGAACTGCCAAAGTTAATTCATATAGGATAGGAACTCATGGACTAACATGATTAGCTAGCCAAATGATTATTCACCTTCTTCACTATGTCTGGCAAAACTACTGTTGGGTAAAAAATAATCCTTGTTGATGAGTTTGACTTTTAAATGTCAGATACATGTAAATATTACATGTCTGGACCAACCTGACTGATCTTGGGATTTACCCCTTTGAATGTGGGGGATTTGTTTCGTTTGGTTTGTTTTTGTTTCCTGGTTGAAATTAAATACAAATATTAACTCCAAATCTAGACTAAAGTCAATCAGAATTTACCACCTGCTGCAACTCCTCCAACAGTCAGAAAAGAATTTCCAAGGAAAAAGGAAAATGAGGGGTGGGGAGGGGAGGGAG
>RAHM01000381.1:61351-72529 GCA_003713295.1 Parotia lawesii | reverse complement strand
GAAAAGAAAAGAAAAGAAAAGAAAAGAAAAGAAAAGAAAAGAAAAGAAAAGAAAAGAAAAGAAAAGAAAAGAAAAGAAAAGAAAAGAAAAGAAAAAAGCCACCTGGACCTAATCAGCTCTTGAGCCTCTGAGTAAACAAGCTGGTTTCTCTCCACCGGCAGCTGTAGATTTTTCTTTGATTGCCACTTCTTATATTCACAAGTAATGTTAGTCCATCACACATTTTTATGTTGATATTTTTATAGCTTCTCTTTCATTAACCAGTTACTTTCACATTGTAGCAAAATTTAGTGTATGACTATGGATGTGTGTGTAATCCTACTCTAAAGAAAGAAAACTGATTATTTTGCATTCAATTTACTTTGATTTTTCTGTCTAGCCTGTTGGTGCCTACAGAAGAAAACAGTAATAAATCATTTATAAAATCAGCCCAATCCCTTCTACAGGGAAATACAGTGAGGCAGACTGTCTCATAAATTGTTTAGAATAACGCAGCTCTCCAGTGATTTAGCCTGATTTGTTTGTTTTAAAAAAAAAAATAGAAAATCCACAAAACCTGCAGATGGTGATTCCCGTCTTTTATAAAAGGGGTAACAAAAGTGCTCACTTAAGACAAAAACAATGAGCTAAAGTACCTTTTAATGTTCTTGCCGACCATGTAGACAACATCCCATTAGCAAACAGACCGTGGACTGGTGAAATTAGGAGGAACAATGTATCGTGAAATGGAGGTAATGGGAATGAATTTTCTATATTTATTGTAGAGATCTTGCATGGGTCACACGGTCTGAGCTTTCACTTAAAAAGGGGGAGAAAAAAGAGGAAAATACTCTCCTCGAACCTACCCAGCATCACAAATCTTTCATCTGTCTTGTTGTGTGGATCAGTGACAGTGACAAAATGGTACTGTGTGCTGGCAGCTTGATTTCTGGCATTTACTGGGCTGTATGAAAGATCACATCCCCAAACACTTCTGTCATATTCTCTTCCACATTGTGGTATATTAAACTGAGGAAATAAGCCTGTTTTTCTGGGGATCATAGATTCATCAAAATTAAAGATGGAAAAGACCTGTTAGTGTAAATCACTTACATTATTCCTCATCCAATGCAAGATTACTCCCTGTGGTATATTTTCCAATACTTTTTTCAGTCCACTTTGAAATGACTCATGCTATAGTTTCCACTGTTTCTCTCTAGAGATCAGTCTCCACTCTAATAGATCTCACCACCCTTGGTTTCAGCCTAGATTTTCCATTACTCATTCAGGGATTTTTTTTTCCCCCAGCCATCTGGTAAGGCGGTCCAAGGTGTCTCTCTTAACCCAGGCACTAAGACTTTGGAGGCAAGTTAAAGGCTTTCAGGAAGGTGGAAGGCAGCCACAGACTGGAAAGGACTTCAGCAAGTTTTCTAATTTTTTACTATCCCTTACTTATTGAGTTGTCATATTGGTGCAGAGACATATTCAAGTCTGACTCCTGGCCTGATGGTGTCTAGAAATCTTTTTACAAGGTCAGGTAGTGATAGGACAGGAAGAGCAGAGTAGCCTTATAACTGAATAAGAGTGGGGTTAAATGAGATATCAGGATGAAATTCTGTATTGTAAGGGTGGTGAAGCCCTGGCACAGGGTGCCCAGAGAAGCTGGGGCTGCCCTGGAATTGTCCAAGGCCAGGTTGGATGGGTCTTGGAGCAATCTGGGATAGTGGAAAGTGTCCCTGCCCATGGCAGAGGGTGGATTGAGGTGACCTTTGAGGTCACTTGTAACCCAAACCATTCTGGTATTCTGTGATTCTACAATCGAAAGCCTAATAGGAAACAGAAGTATTTTCTAATTAATATATAAAGAGGTATATCTTCTAGAGAGTTTAGGTATATATTGTATGAGATTTTGGCCACTTCTGAGTCTGAACAGAGTTGAAACACTGTACCAGTCGAGGGGGCAGTCACTGCAGTAATGGAGCAGAGCAATGCAGGTCTTTCTTCATAACCTAACCTCACCTTTACATCCTGCAGATCAAGACCTACATCTGTGTCTAATAAACTCCAAAGTAACTTTCTTTTTTGCCTTGAGCATTTCTCCAGCACAGTGGATGGAGCTCAGCCTGGTCTCGGATTATTTCTCAGCTATATGGGTCTGTACACAAGTTGGCTTCCTAAGCTTCTGTTACAGAGAATAAAGTCAGTGCCACAAGTTAAAGCAGCAGCTTAAGACAGAAAGTGGCTGTATTAGACTATACATAGACATATGCGGTGGTTTGTAGCCTCTTAAAAGCTAGAGAAAGCTGTATCCTTGTACTTGCTCCTCCAATTTGTGCTGGACTGTCTGCTCCAACAGCACTCCATCAAGGAGTGAAGGATGGGCTACAAAGTGCGTGGCAGGAGGAGTGTGCAGCTGCAGCTTCAGAGCAGTGACCTGCACTGACACCCCCTGTGTTGCTGCCTCACCTTGCAGCACCTCTAAGGCCAGAGAAAAGCTGCAGAGGTGATTTTCTCCATCTTTTCCAAGATCTGGACTCCCATGCGGTTAATGCTTTCTGAAATTTTGGCATAAAAACAATGCAGGGTTTTAGTCATCCTGTGGTGACAGAGGGAACACGGAGGGTTTCGGCTTGTATCCAGTCCACAGAACACCCATTTATTCATGTAGCAAACCCATGTAAGCTCACAAGTCCTTCCTTAAAGCCTTTACTGATATTATGACATATTGTATGATGTTTAGTAGGCAGAGTTAAAAAAAAGTCTAGAACAAAAAAACCCCAAAAACCAAAAACAACAAAAAAAGTCAACCAAAAAAAAAAACCCCAGACAAAGTAAACTCAAATGGAAGAACATGCTTTAGCTTAAGCATAGTATTGGAATACAGGGATAAATTGATTTTTCCAAGCTAGGGAGTCTGTAACACCGCCGGTAATAAAATTAGCTGTTCCAGATTCAAAGTTAGTATCCAAACTACATCTGTCTTCTTAGTCTCAAAAGAACTTCTTTTTCACTTTGATTGTTTCCTACCACACTTCATACTCACTTTTGAGAATTAGTTACACTTTTTTTTGTATCTACTTGGGGGAAAAACTTCTTTCATGAAGATACCATCTGGAATAAAATTTTCTCCAAGAATACCTGTATGGAAGGAGCATTTTTTTTGCCTAAAGTTTAAAAATTCTCTCTGTTTTAGAGGAATTTTTTGAGAAGAAATAAATCCATTGTGAACAATCAAAAAACTTGTTCCTTGCTTGATGATTAAACGAGGCACCAAAATATTTAACAAAATATTTTGAGATGCTCAGGAGCTGTAAATTCATAAAAGAGAAGATAATCAGACGTAAACTGTTCCAGCTTGGATTTCCTCGTGGGAATCATTAGATACAAGTTACTAGGGAGCAGAGAGAGGAAGCAGGAAATTGATGTCCGTCTTACAGCCCGAACAGTGATCAATCAGCAATAAAATATGCCATAAATTGTCCTGTATTGATTTAAATTTTTCCTGAAAGAATAAGTGTAAAAAAAAAATCCAGGCAAACAAGTGCTATAAAAAGCATTGGAAAGGATTTATTTTGCTGAGCTGAGACATGCAACAGAAACTTCAGTTTTACGGGCCAAGGGAAGCAACACTTATAAAATAAGTACACAGGCTTCTGTTCAATTGGTGGAGAAGAAGAAGCACCTCTGAAGTCCTCCAGTGGGAAATCCACCATGCCCAGGACACAACTAATTCTGCAATTGGCATTTTCTGTCACATTTTAATTCTCTTTTGGTGGGACCATATGTTGGAGACTTACAGCATTTCAGATATCCAGGAAGACAGGAGCACAGGAATCATTCCACAGTCTTCACCTTCCTGGAGGAGGATTTACTGGACTCAGTCTGCAACAGTGGTTTCCATGCAGTTCCCAAAGAGATCGACATTTATACCTAAAGCCACTGTAAACATTTCAGGGTTCCTAATTTCAGATGGCAAATTTGAGTTTCTGTTAAGCCCGGTTCGAAAGGTAAAGCCATTTTATCTGTCTAGAACACCCTGACACATTACATGTCATTATATAATGTAAAATCACTTATTTAATGCTCAGTGACATTTTTTTTTCCATTGCTTTATTGACTGCTCTTTGCTGAGCTTTACTCCTACATCTATTTCCTCTCAGGTAGTTGCACCACAAAAACTACATTGCCACACTTGTTTTTCACCCTTAGGCACTTACCTATAGGTGCATACCCATAGTTTAAACAGTTTTAGCATGCTTGACTTTGCCCAGATTCACTGAAGCCAAGAGAAAACCTGGAGGAAAAATTGCTGTCATTGAAGTCAATAGTTGTTTTGACAATGCCTATACTGGAATTCTGCATCATTTATTTATATTGCTTGCACGCGCTCTGAGAGTTTTTTTGGCCATGCCTCCTAATATTATTTGAGACACAATTTAGGGGAATTAGTACTTAAGGATCAGTTCTAATGGGTTATATAGATAAGACATAGACATGCTTCTCATTTATACACACCAACAGTTCCAAAATTATTTTCTGAGAGAACCACGCATGTCTTCATGCCACACCAAAAGGCAAGAAAACATCTGAGTTTCATGCTATGCAAGACTCTCTCATCATCTGCAATTGAACCTTACACTGTCAAACATTTTGAGAAAAACTGTACAAAAATAGAATTATATGAAAGAGATATGATGGTTGGTCCTATCCAGGACACAGATCAGATGCAAAGAATAATACTTCAAAAATGGCTTCAGCCAAACTTAATCATTTGACCTCAAGATTAGAGAAAGATCCCTTGTCTTCCTTTGTTTAATGACATCATCCTAATTTTTGCTGGTTGATAAAAACACGTAAGGAAAACAACATCAGATGACGTCTCCAACTATTTTAAAATTATAAAACCATTACTTAATAAAATTAAGGAATCATTACAGGAAGTTATGAATGCACTTAAAATTTATCTCACTTTAACTTAGCCACCTAAGAGAGATCTGCTTTTTCTAAGTTAGTCATTTAGTCTTTCTGTTCAGCAGAAAACCTTCAGAGGATGACTCATCTTAGACATCTATCTTTAGATGTGATGAATCGTTTTATGGCGGGGCTGGTGTCTCTGTAGCTACTAATGAGGTAGTCTAGTCAACTAATTTCTTAGGCTGAGTTCCTAGTTTTTAGATGATTAAAGACAAATGATCTTAAATAATCTCTTAAAAAATTTGCATGCTGTAAAATCTAAAGCAGGTTGATAGTGGTTGAGAGAGAAATTAATCTCTCTAAATTTAGGTAGCCATAAGTTGCATTTTATATATCCCATGGCATCCTGAAAATCTACTTGGGACTGTTATATATGACCTGGGACCAATAGGGACTCTTGCCCTTCTTGAGGGTTTCCTGGAGGCCAGGTGTCCAGATGATGGACTAGATTTTTGGCATCGGTAACTAGAGTAATTTCATCAAACACCTCTGTTTGAAAGAACTTTTCCCATTCCTTTTACTCAAATTGTTCGAGTAGTGGGGTTTTTCCACCTATTGGATGGGATAACTGAAGTCCTGCAACAAAATGTCCTCCTAAAATTTATCTTGAGTCATTCCCAGTGAGTCCTCTCAGATTAAAAAAGGGATCAATATGTCAGATGTGACTAGCTGGAGCAAAGACTTCCTAAGTCACCCATCCTTTCATCTCCTGCTCTCATTTCCATTTCATGTCCTTGGCTGTGGAATGGGGAGCTGGAGAAGGCATTTGAAGACTCCTGATCTGCCTCTTATCCTGAAGACAAGCTGACTTCATTCCCAGGAAACTGAATCACATATGACCTCATCACAAAGGACCACACGGACATTTTATGTTAACAGCAAAGTGGGAAAGGAAGCAAAGGGAACACAGTAAATAGACACACGGATAAAACTCAGTAGCATTTGGCGTAAATCCCAAGTGGTATAAATGGTACTTCTTCATAATATATTATTTATTCTAGTTGGATAAATTGCGCCTGTGAGCCTCAGCAATCCTTTTCTCTCTTATGTTCTCTGACACAACCTCAGATGTCACTGTTGCACCCAAACCACCATGGCTTGCACATGGAAGAAATAAGAAGGCAAGGAGTTTACCTCCCTGTGCAATATTTAAAGGCAGTGGGAGTCTGGTTAATGCCTTTCGACCACCTACTTGGGAAATGGTGACACCAGTGTCACAACTTTATCTAATTTCTGTTGTTGCAGAGGTAATGTCACATAAATTGGGGGCACAGGCTATTCGTTTTGCAGCCGTCTTTTGCCTGGTGTATAATTATCATGGCTCATCTTTATTAAACACCAGCCTTATCTTTGTTTTGCTCTCTTTGTTGATAGATGTAACCTCAATGCTGTTGCCATGGCTACAGTAACAGTAGCTGAGAAGATTTTGTTTGTTGTAAACAAACCGAGCTGTACAGGCGCAGATCCTAGTGGAGCGTTTCCAGCCCCCTGCCTTATATTATGCTGATTAACACTGCCATCTCCCTCCTGCTACCTATTTCTTATTTTAATTAGCATTAATTTAAGCTGTATCAAGGAGCGTTTCCCCTTTTGGTGCCGTGGCACCCCTTTTCTGACAGTTTTTTTTCCCTATAGCAGCAGCCATAGGTTAGGACTGCAGCCCTGCTGAGAGCATCCTCACAGCAAAGCCCTGCTGGCACCAGAAATTAATCTCAATGTACACACTAGCTTAATGGCAAAAGATTGCTTTAATTTACTTCCTACATTCTCACCTCCAGGGGCAACTGAACTTGTTCTTATGTAGGAGCCACGGGGATCTGAAAATGTGTGACTAATTCTGAAACTTATTTAGCTTCAAGCCAATTCCTCAAAATCAAGGGCCAAATTCATCCCCTCACATAAGGAGATGCAACTCCTCCGTAAGAAACTGCACTGTAAATTCTTGCCGCTCTGTTGATTTAACCCATGATCTCCCACGTGCACAGAAATGACTGGAATGAGTTCAGGAATAATCTAAACTTCCAACAGCACCAGTTCATGCTATTTTTACAGCAGACCTTTTCTTCTAGCAGGCTTTTTTTCCTAATATTTAGGCTTGCCTCCTGAGTTTTATAATAATTCTATTCACTATGTATGCCAGTATTAACAATGTCCAGGCTATACCATATAATTTTACTATTATTATTTTCATCTTGAAGACTTAGTTGCTATCCCTGAGGGAAATATGCCTGCCTGTTTCAAGGGACTAGTGCCATGTTCTCTGGGAAGGGTTCAGGAGTTTCACTATGTACACATACATATTACAGTTGTATTTTTAAAAATGCCATTTAACCCAAATTCCTTCATTTCACCTAGATCAAATTTGGTGTAAACCGCATTAGGCCCAGGGTTATAACAACTTATAAACAGGGGAAGGGTTCCTGCCTAAAAAGAAATGGGTTGGAACAGAGAGGGGTAAGCCAGGTGAGATGTGTCTGCACCGCAGCAGGACTGTAATTCAAAATGATTGGACACTGATGTGACATTGTGTTATAATATTGTCCATGAAACCAGAGTTATGCCCTGCTTTGTGTGGTTCTGTGCTGATTACGCAACCCTGTTATGCCTCTGCTGAGGCCTCCCCTGCTCCTCCTTCACCTTGCACCAGCCGAAAGTGGTGCTCTCTGGAAGACTTTGCTCAGCAGTGCATGGATGAGCAACATGATGTTCCTCTTTATTGCCTTCCTTCACAGCCTTCACTGGCTGTGTATCCACTGCCCCCCGGAATGGAGCAAATCTGCGACTCTGTATGAGGAATCAGGTCGTGCTGAGAACAAGGTAGCCTCTTGTAGGGTACTGGACAAAAAGGGAACACTGCCAGTGCTGCTCTGTGACACTTCCAAAGCGTAACACCAGGAACGACAAATTGTTCTGGGAACACTGATTTAAGGGGGGAGGAAAAACGTCTTTCTCTTCACCCAAAACATCAAAAGTCGTTATTGTTCATGGACTTGACAGTGCTAGATTAATGTTTGGACTTGATCTTACAGGTCGTTTACAACCCTAGTGATTCTATGAGATGGTCAGAACGCTAGTTTTATCACGATCTGCATTAAGGGAAATCTAACAGTGTTTTAGTGCTAGGCATACTCAGTCCATTGTGTGGAAAATATAGGACCATAACCTGAAGGGTCACAGCAGTGCCTGGGAGGACAGAATCATCAGCAACATTCAGAACTCCAGCTAATTGCTCATTATGATTGATGAGTTCACCAGGGATGCTGGTATAGCATGAAGCAACTGAGCATTGGTGCCAGTGGTCCTTGCCACTATCATCATCCAGAGAAACTGTGACTGCCCCATCCCTGGAAGTGTCCAAAGCCAGGCTGGATGGCTCTTGAAGCAACCTGGGATAGTGGAAGGTGTCCCTGCCCATGGCAGAATGTTGGAACAAGATGATCTCTAAAGTCCCTTTCAAACTAAACCATTCTCTGATTCTATGACTCTGTGGTCAATGCGCTCTACACTTCCCTTGTGATTTGGCCTTGTTTATCCAATCCTTTGACATGTAAGAAGGCTGATGATGTTACAGTGCCCAGCATCTTTCAGGTCTAGTCTCAATCTTTTCCCTTAATAATTCTCTCTTTTTTCTTTTTCTTTTTTTTTTTTTTTAGCACAGCAAAACACACTGTAGGTAGAGATGTGTCCTGTTTAAAGCCTCTTGGCAAAACTTCATACACCGAAGCATCACCAGCAGATAAGGTTGAGTCAAAGAAGAAATCACAACACTTGTGTGAATGTCCTGGATTACAGATCTTTATATTTCAATTCTTCAAGCTATTTTAATATAATTTTACACATTAATGATGAGCAAGGTGAGGCACTGTCACTAGCAAACTTGATGAATGGGAAGAAAAAAATTACCCCCCCCTCGTGAACTTATAGAATAGTTCACACTCATTTTCAGCTTGAAAAGCTGTTATCTGTTCATATAGCAGCTTTTAAAAGTGCAAATGCAAGCAATCCAGCATGCAGAGGTGTGTAGTAGTTTACAAATGTCTCCATAATATCTAAAAATCAACCTGAAATACTGGAATAGAATAAATACTCAGTGGACTCAAACTTCTTGTTTAATTATGTTTTACTAGACTGACTTTGCAATTAAAGAGTGGGATTTGGCAGCTCAGCTAAGAGCATTTTCACAGCAGAGCCTTCCTTGCAACTTGTATTTCTTCTAGCACCATGACCTAACTTAACATATTTCACCAGTACATCAAGTCTAAAGACTGATATGAAGTTTGGGTTCTGTTTCCCAATGGACTAAAAAGCAGCTCTACCTTCAAACGGCTGAACACAGAAATGAAACCCAAACCAGAGGGAAGCTGCACAACAGGGCACGCTCTCTGTCTCACAGATAGCATGAGTGTCATGAAAGAAGGAAAAGATGAAGATGTAGCTGGCAATTCAACCACCTGACAAAGGTCTGGAGTTTGATATACACCTGCAACATTGCAGTCTACCATTTCCAGTTGACTTTTGTAGCCGTATGTTTAGCAACACTAGAAGAAGTGGTTTCTGCTTATGAGAAATGCTAATCAAAGCATATATAGCAAGTGAAGGAGAAAGAATGTACAGTTTACATTTTGCATATTCATCAAATAACAGAATCACAGGAGGGTTTGAGTTGGAGAGGATCTCAAAGCTCATCCAGTTTCACCCCCCTGCCATGGGCAGGGACACCTATCCACTATCCCAGGTTGCTCCAAGCTTTGTCCAGCCTGGCCGTGGACACTTCCAGGGATGGGGCAACCACAGCTTCTCTGGGCACCCTGTGCCAGGGCCTCACCACCCTCAGAGAGAAGAATGTCTTCCTAATATCTAATCTAACCCCTCCACACTCCTTTCAATTTAAAGCCTTTTCCCCCCGTCCTTTTATGATTCACCCATTTCCCATGTTCTACATGAATTCTGTGGTAAGGCTGGGAATCAACCAAGCCACATGAATCCTATCCTGCTGCTCTGTCCACATGTCCTACAGTAAATATTTTCCTATATTCTTTAGCTCCCCCCGGTTTGTTTTTTGTTCTTACCAAACTTTTTTTTTTTTTTTTTTTTTTTTTTTTTAAACCTCTGGGCTAAGTCTGGAACATTAGCAAACACAAGAAGCAGCACACAAAGAAGTGACCTCTACCTTGGGTGTAGTGGCTGGTACTGAAGTCATACGTCATTTACTTACATTCCATATAGACCACGGCAGAAACTACTCCCAGCAGAAAAGGTCTGGTGACATAGGTTCCTACAGAAAGAACCCTATTACTTGAAGTGCCACAAAGGAGTTAAAGTCTGGATATTATACTCACACTCCATCGCACACCAGGGAGGGAATTTAAATATAGGTAATAAAGCATTGATAATAGTGTGTGTGCTTCCTCTATGGTATGATAAATTGTATTTTTGTGTCACTGTCTGTATTGTCTATCAATTCAATAAATACAAAGACTGCTTAAAGTTGGTTTACAAATAGGTACCCACGCTACAGACTAACATATTAGTAAATTTTGTGTGGTGTTGAGGGGGTTTTTTTAGCTATGTGATGCTATGTACGAGAAAGATGCTTTGAAAGTCTGACACTTTCTTGGACACCAGTGCTAAAGAGGGATGAGATGAAAGACTGAGAAATCAGACTGTATTCGTCCTATCACTAGCAAAAATATTATTGCTTCTCAAAGTGTTAATCTACTGTTAACTTGAAGCAGAGGCTATTCCATACCAAATGGAAGAAAATTATTTTTCATGCCAGAATCATACTATGAGAAGAGTGTGAAAAAGGAGAAAAAATGTCCTTGTGACCTTGCAGCCAGGCTTAATTAGAAAGATCAGTTTCACTGGTCTGTCATGGCGGTGCACGGCGGTCCTTCCCAGCTCTGTTTCTGTTGAACCTTATGAAAGTTTATCCTTTATTTCAACGATAGACAAAATAGACATCAGTAAAATATTTTAATTTAACTTGTTGTCTCATTTAATTGAATATATGATGTAGTGGTTTTAAAGATAAATTATACAATACTTTGATGTTTTCTCTGTGAGATAAGCATTAAGAGAAAAGCAAAGCAGGCACAAAACTTACAGACTATAAAGAAGTTTATTAACAGACTTGAAAGAAAAGGGGAAAAAAAGAAAAAAAACTGCTGTGGTGTGACACATCTCTTCCATGAAAACTCACAGTTCTGTTACACTGTAAGACAT
>RAHM01000381.1:0-61261 GCA_003713295.1 Parotia lawesii | reverse complement strand
CTCTTTTTTCCGCTTGGCTTTTAAAACTGGCACAGGCACCTTTTCAACTCTTGCAAGCTACATGTGAACTGTCCATCCCCCCATGCACCCCAAACAGATTAAAGAGACAGTTATGATATTACAGTCTTTACCACGGCGTTGCAAAAAGTATTTTAAGTTGCGCGCGGGGAGCGCGGCACCGCCCTCCGTCTTCTTCCGAAGCCATCTTTAGAGGCTGTGGAGCTTTGTCTCACGTGATCAGCTTTTACTTCTTTCTCTCTCTCTGCCTCTGAAGTTGCTGTTACTAGTTAGAGTTTACGGTGAAGAAAAGCTTCTGCTTTCTTTGCGCTGCTAACTGAACAGTATTTGCTTCAGTTCGGCTTGAAGTATTTCGGCTGTAGGCTGGAAGCTCCCCCCTGACTTCTTAAGAAAACTGCGTCAGACGGCTTCATGGTTCCCCCTCCCAAGGACCCAAGGTCCGTACTGCAGCGTTGAAAGTGGAGAGGGGGGAGAAAAGGAGCAGGGGCGCCCGGCCCGGCTCGGCCTGGCGGGGCCCTGGGCTCTGAGAGCCACCCCCTCCGTCCCATCTCGGGACCAAGCTGGAACGGAAAAAACTTCAGCCCTGTATAGCCAGCCATACTCACTTGCGGCTCATTTTTTTCACAATTCAGAGTCTGTGCTGCAGCATTAGGAGAAAGAGCAGGAGGCAGAGAGGCCGGGGCAGGGGCACCTGGCCCCAGCCTCGCGGCTGGGCTACCAGGGTCCACCCCTCCCTCTCCTCTTCTGTCCCGCACCAAACCGGAACAGAGAACCTTTCTTCCTCTCTCTTCCCAAAAAAAACCCGCCTTCTACAGGGTTTAAATATGTGAAATTGAGAGAAGCGTGATTGGTTCAAGGAGCTGCCTGTCAGTTCGGGTCAAACCACGACACTCCCCTATTCTGTTTTTAAGGAATTGTCTCATTGAACAGTGAAAGAATAATTTTACCTGTGTTTTGTTGAGGTGGATGAGTGATGAGAACAAAGGACAACACAGAAAATCTAACAGGGTATTACAGTGTCCCTTTCTTCTAAGCAGGCTCGTCATGAGCAGCAAGCTTGTCATTCCCATTCATACTCCAGTAAGCTTCTTTTATATTAAAGAGTTCCTTAATATTACAGTAATCTAATTGGTTTATGTGGTTAAAGGAAGATAAAATTCTCATTTATTATGAGTTATTTCTATAAATCTCCTTACTAAAATAAAAAGAAACATTTATCCAATTCAAAAGACATATAAACATCATTATTTGCTCCATCTGATAATATCAGAATAGTGCTTCCAGTGCTTCATGTTGTCTTGAGAGCATGGAGAGGAACCTAAAATCCAAAACACTGTGGGTACAATTCCCTTCACACTTACTGGAAGATACTTGCAGTCTTTTACCTGATGAATTCATTCAACCACACCTGCTATGCAGCATTTTATAGTGAGAATCTCTGCTGCAGCCAGAGCCTCTCTGAGAAGTGTACTCACACTGCCTTGCTTGTGGCTGCAACTCGGTCCTTAGAACACGAGGCACACTTCCTCAGGCTCTCTTTCTAGGGAACAGGAGAGGAGAATGGGCTTCCC
This sequence comes from Parotia lawesii, assembly GCA_003713295.1. Taxonomy (NCBI): domain Eukaryota; kingdom Metazoa; phylum Chordata; class Aves; order Passeriformes; family Paradisaeidae; genus Parotia; species Parotia lawesii. The sequence goes on along the minus strand of RAHM01000381.1, from coordinate 59,672 downwards.
AGGGGACATCATTGGTATGTTTGGGTTGGGGTCCCATCAGTCATGACCTGCATGACTCTCCACTGATTGGATAGGGAGCCTAGGGACTGGGATCTCTTTATTATTTTGCAGTGAATCTATCAGATATGTTTTGAAGTGAGGCGTTTTGCATAGCCATTTTGTCTGCTCTTACAAGTGCTACTTGCTGTTTCTGAATGACTGCTTTATCTTGCTTTTGAAAACTCTTATCATGTTTGATGTGAAGGCTTCCTGAAGCAGGGAAACTCACTGGGTAAGTGAGGATTTCTGTTGTTGTTTCACTTTATTTAGGCCTACTGGAGGGACTTTTCACAAGGGCAAGTGATGGGACAAGTGGGAGTGTCCTTAGCTGAAAAAAGTTTAGAATAGATATTAGGAAAAAATTCTCTACTATGAGGGTGGTGAGGCCCTGGCACAGGTTGCCCAGAGAAGCTGTGGCTGCCCCATCCCTGGAAATGTTCAAGGCGAGGTTGGATGGGGCTTGGAGCAACCTGGGAGAGTGGATAGGTGTCCCTGCCCATGGTTGAGGGTGGAATGGGATGAGCTTTAGGGCCCCTTCCAATTCAAACCATTCTATGATTCTGTGAATTTCATAGCTTAGCATTTTACTTTGCTTTTTTAAGACGAGGACAGAAGCTTTAGAAGAGTAAAATGAATAAATAGTGTTTTGATGATAATGCGGTCTGAATTTAGGTTTGGATTGTTCTTTAGAATACTCCTGAGGCTTTTCATTACGAAATTTCCTTGCTAACTTGAAAAAAAAATCCTTATTCTTCACTTCTGGATGGTCTTTCATACCACAAATATACAGGTAGGCCTAGATACTGCTGTGGGAATAAAGCAACCTGTAATCACAACTGTTCCACATGAAGGTGATTATTCCAAGCATTGTATCTAACAGAAACTTTTTCCTTTTTTTTTTCTTTTTTTTTTTTTTGCTTTCATCCAACCAAATATCATATTTTCTTTTCCCGTGGCTGCCAAATAATGAACAGATATCTTAGTCAAAAATTCCATGAGTTTCCAAATGTTTTAGATCCTCAGAGAATCCTGCAGCTTGAGAAACATATGAGAAGTTTAGAGTACTTCTGTCTACAAGGATAACCTTGCTTGTATCCCAGTTGAATTCCATCTGTCATAAGGCAGCCCTACCTCCACAATATGTTGAAATTCGCTGAAAAGTTCCACTGTCCTCCACAGTGCTTAATAATATTTCAATATGTGAGAAAACTGTGGTACCAGTACTAGGCTTTTGCTAAATGAGAAATATTTTCAAACACAAATGCCAACCAAGTGAATTTTTTTATATAGGTGTAGAAAAAACATATGACTGCTGTATAGAACACTGAGTATCTTTCATCCTCTAGTGTTTTAATGTCATTTTAAAAATATCAATCTTGGCTTATTTTGAGAGTTAAGTCTTTTTTGAGGCAAGTTTTATATAGAATAGAATTATTGGATTTTTTTTATGGGAAGGGTTTCTTTTTCCCCTCCATCTAGTACATTGTCCACCCACTTGCATTCTTTTTTATAAAAAGAAATTACTTTTTTTGTCATTGAAAATAATGAAAATAATAAATAGAGGTTTTTCAAGCTTGAATGTGTCACTTTTCTATCTGGAATGATTTTATTTGTGTTTCAAATCAATTCAAGTAAATATTTCACTGGATTTCCGTCATAATACGTGAAAACATCCAGGAAAATATTTATATGTACTTTTTCTTCAGTAGAAACCTAATCTTTAATACCCTAAGTACATGCTGTTGTTCTTCTGTGGGAGAATTGTGGCTTCAGAAAAGGACACTGCTACCAGCAAAAGGTACAGAACATACTAAACCCTCTTTTCACACAAAAACATCCATTAGTTTGCATTAGTTGGGCAAGAGATGTCGATCAGGAATTGAAAGTACTCAGGGATTCCTCAGTAGCTCACAGAAATATCTCTACTATCTAGAATTTCAATTAAATTTAAATTTACATTTAATTGACTTTGTCTCCCTCATTTCCCTCTCTGTTCTCAGATGTATGTATAATTGCATTTATTCTAATTAATATTTACTGAATTTTAATCTACAATCCTGTGCTGCCACTTAGCACAGTTATTTTTCTGAACAGCTCTCAAAAAGAGTCTTAATAATCCTTTTTGACAATCCACACAATGTATGTTCCCTGAATTATGTTGAGATGCTTTTCTTTTTCTTTCTGGATTTTCAGAGAGTTTGAGATTTAGGACTAAAATTTTATTTTATGGAAATGTATGCAGTTTGAGTCTATTAAGGTATAGTTATCCAAGTCCCATGCTGTTTTTCTCTCAATTAGACTGTCTGTCAGGTTCCACAAGAACAAAGACAATTACCACTGGTTTGTTATGAACTAGGTAGCCCCAAATTGTTTTCCCAGAAGAAACCTGACATGGTCACACTGCCTGGTCCTCAGGAATGTCGGTTTTTGTCCATGGATTGACTCACCAGCTCTCTAGCTGTCGTTTGGACAAGGAAATTTGGATGATGATTCTGCCCTCAGAGAAAGTGCTTTGAAAGAGTTTATCTTCATCTCTAAGTTCCCAAACATCTTCACAACTACATTTCTTAGAGATTCTCACAGGTTCCTGGGGCTGAGCTATCTAATCATGACTTAATTGGGTACCCACAGCAAATGTTTTTCTGTAGCTGTCTCTGCATGCACTTGGCAAGTACAAGGCAGTACGATTTGTCTTAATCATCTTTGGTGATGCATTAAGCTATGCAAAATTACTTCATATTTTGCATAAACTAAGATTAAGCAATCAGACATTTACTCCAGATTGCTTGACACACAGTGAATTCTTAAACCACAAGAATGCTCAGATGTCTGATCCCATGGGCATTTATATGTCTCTTTAAGGATGTACTTTCAGCATGCAGGGTTATCTCTGGCCTTTGAATTTCCCAGTTAGCCATTACACTCACAGAAATTATTTTCACAGGTCGTAGTTGATATTGTGCTGGTGTTTCTCCAGACTTCTTTTTCCTTCTCGTTTTAGACCTGCTGGGTTTGCCAGCTGGATCTTCCTGTGCCTGCAATACCCCCATGGGCTGATCACAGAATCATAGAATGGTTTGGGTTGGAAGAGGACCTTGATCATCCAGCTCCAGCTCCCATCTCCCTCTTACTCTGGGTAAAGAAATGCAGGTGCCTTGGTCATTCCCATTCATGAAATCATCAGCTGGGAATTTCTTTGTATATTTAAGTTTCCTTCATTCACGATGCAGGGAGCTTAATCAACCATGTCCTGAAAAAAATTTCCTATTCTGGATCACTGCTGTCAGTGGTCAGTTTTCCAGCCTGGAAATATAAATATCTCTGCTATAGGACTGAATTCATACCTTATAATTTTTTTAATTTATTTTTTTGTGTATCACAGGAAAAAAACCCAGAGAAAAAAGTGGGTTTTCGGGGTTTTGTATATCTACCTTTAGAGACTTATAGAACATGGATGTTATACGGTATACCAAATGTTATATGTATATACAGTGTTCTTGATGTGACAGCATGACTTTTCCATTACAAAATTTTAGTTTATTACTTTAAATAATTGAAAATTAGAAAGGCCTAGACCTCAATCTTAAATTTCTGAAACAAAATATGTTGATTGATTCAACGTACATTCTTCCAGCTTATCAGCACGAACATTTCCAGTATTTCAGTTTTGCCTCAAAAACACTTATGAGGTGAGAAAACTAGAGTGATAACTTTCCAAGAACATATCACATCTATCCATCTTCTGGGACTAGAAACCTCTGTGCTAGCTTTATGGTATTTTAGGGTATAGTGAAATTACTTCATCTCAATTTGAAATATTTCCCATACATGTGAGTTTATAAGCAGTGTTACTGGCAGGCTGAAAGCCTGAATGCTTATAAATAGAGAGCTGAAATGGGGATAAAAGTAGCCCTGTGATCATTACAGGCTTCTTCCTTTGAGTAAAGTAACAAATAATTTATTGCATCAAACAGGCCAAGGCTGCTGAAAGTGGGCAAAGGTAACCCCGGTGCCAGAGTTCACAGCTCTGCCCTGATAAGCAGATGGTTCCTAAGCAGATAAGATGCTAATAGATACCAACAGCCTACGGCATTAGAGGTGGAAATAAAGCAATGCCAAAGCATTAGGTTCAAACTGTGTGCACCACTGAGAGACAGATCTTGACATTGCAAAGGTATTTTTTCCAAGATCAGCCTTCAGAGCCTTGAGTTAGTTGTATCCTAATGTGGAGGATATCCAGATCTTCTTATCTTGCATAATTATTTGTAGAAACCTCCACAGTAAGCCTGGCTTAGGTAAAACAAGCGTGATAAGAGAATCACAACCCGAAGAAAAGAAAAATAAAAACCTGCTCTGTGCATCCTCTAGCTATTCTTTGCACAGCACACACACACAAGTGCACACACGTAGGCACAGCTGCTTGACAGCCAATGACATCTGGTTATCTACAATCTCCCTTACAAGAGCCTTGCTCTCCGCAATGCACCGGTGCCTCTGCTCCGTGTTAGATAAACATGGCAAACGCAGATAGCAACAAGAGAGTGGTATCACAGGTCCTGCTTGGCAGCAGCAGCAGCTCCAGCAGTGGCAGTGGGGGCTCAGCAAACCCCCCCCCCACCATGTCTGTTCATTCACGCGCTCTGACAATCCAGGTGGGAAAGTTGCACGGAGCAGGAATTTATTGCCGCGGTGGGGGCTGGCTGGAAAGCTCCTCTCTCTTTTTATTTTAATGGTCGCTTAAATTACTTCTGCGGACTTTGACAAAGCTTTGATTAGCACACACAAATATCACCCACGAATTCAAACTGGATCTTTCATCCTGATAAACATGAGGCCAGACCCGCATTCGGATCCGGGATGCTGCTACTGGGCTCTCTCCAGATTTTCTGCCAAACACTGCCACCAAGTGTGAATCTTAGATTTTTTACTAAACAGCCAAGAAGAAAAGAGTCTTACCTAGCAGATCCTGGTCCTGATGACCTCAACAGACATTTGAGACACAAAGACACCCAGAGAACTTCTTCCTCTCTATTTCCCCTGTTGAAAATAGGGCTGTGAAAGCTGTCTGGCACTCATCTAACATTTTATTTCTGTTAAAGTAAACATCTAAAGTCACAGACATTGGTACAAATGATGGACACCCACCCTTAGTGTAAAAGAGTAAGACAGATGCGGAGGGAGAGGAGGTGGCTAATGCCTAGAAAAATAATACACACAGAAAAAGTAAGGGAAAAATTGTTGCTCTAGATGATACAAATCCCCAGTTCCTGAGCCTCAGAATAATACCTTAGTTACACGGCTGCCTTTGGTTCCCTCAGTTGTGTACCATAATAATCAATGTGACATGCGAAACTGACATGACAAAAAATACATTATCAGTCTTAGGAAAGGAACATCTTTATTGCTACTTCAAACAAGACTATCCTGTGAATTTGTCTGCTCACCACGTGGAAAGGTAAAGACAAATAATAAGGAAAGATAAATTGAAATATTTCTAAGTGAAGCTGATCCGAACTCTACATGAAGAAATAAAGTGAGAACAGTTCAAACAGCCTAACTTTTTGGAGTATGAATTTTATTTCAAAACGAGAGTGTTCAAATATCTATCTGGTTAACTTTACATTCTTTATATTAAATGGAGTTAATTATCTATACTTACCAGTTGTGCCTCTCTAAATGGTCCCTACAAAAGTCACTTGTCAAAAGGGATGTTGAGAAAGCACAAACCCCTGTACTTAAAAAGAAAGAATGTGATTTACAGCCTGGAACTGTTGCTCTTTGGTTCCAGTGGGTTTGGTAAAAAAGGCTGTGGGGTGCAGCAGTCATTCCTGGTCCTGAGTGAGGTGAGACTCCAGCGAGGGCTGATTCCATCAGCCACATTCCCTGACTTCAGTGAGAATAAGACTTTTAAGAATGCTATTTTATGTAACTCTTGCATGGTTCAGGCATAAGCTCATGGTCCTGAGTTACAGCTCTGACCTTCAGCAAGTTTAAATTAAAAACATGTGAACCAGAAGGAAAGGAAACACTCCAAGCAGCTCACAACAGCGAGAGTCCAAAGCCATAGAAATTTAAAATAAAACTTAGGATTGCTATAGACAACCAACCTCAAGCTGCAGTTCTGAAAACTCCACTTAACTAGAAATATGCTCCTCAGGCCATAAAGATCTGGGTTTCTATATCTCTCAAAAATTTGAAATTTTTCCAGGTATGTTTAAATACTTCTGAGTTTGGATGCACATGCATCACTTTTCTTTGTTTAACAGGTTCTTCCCCTACATATCACAGAACTAAACTCAGCCTTGGGCATTCATCAGCAGTTCTTGTAGCTGCACAACAAAGGATTAGTTTAATAGTATGCACTTTTCCTTAAGTAAATATGAGTACCTGTATAATTATTTCTCCTGCAGGCCTTAACAGCACCAGAGGAGCTGTTATCCTTTATCAGGTAAATCTAATGCAGCTTTTAAATTGCTATGTGTGCCAGAGGAGTTCTTTGGATCTCTTAGGTAAATAATCTCTTTTTTTTTTTTTTTTTTTTTTTTTTTTTTTATTCTAGGTGGTCTAGCCTCACATCACCCAGAAAGGATTTACAGAGGCAAAATGCATTAACTTTATTTGAAATCAGGTCTATAAATCCCCATATATTGATGAGAAATCAGACTCTTAAGTAGTAATTCTAATTCTAATTCTAATTCTAATAGAGATCTGAATGCTTGCTTGTCATAAATCACGGTATTGCAGAATGGGAAGAAGGTAAAACTTACATTAAAGGCACTTACAGAGCACTTATTTCTGGGACAGACTGTAAACTTTTCAATTCTTCATCCAGTCTGGTTTGCAATGTTTCAAGTACCAGATCTTCTGTCAATCCCCTGAGGAAAATATTCTGTATCTCCACAGAGAAAGCATTGTTTAGGGTTCTTTCTAGACATTCAGTTCAATTATTCATTTATTCACTCCTAATTATGCTCACCTCAATAAAAAAACTGTTCTCCTCAGAACCACACTCAGTTGGAGATACCTCCCCATGCCCCCTGCTATTATTTGGACAAAGTTAGTGATTCTATTACTCATTTGCCTCAAATGAAGCCTGTATGTCTGTCTTCGTGGGATTTCTCTGTGTTTCAATTCCCCAGCTCTACAATAAGTCTCACTTTCTCCCATCCTTTATCTATTCTTCTAAAAGCTCTAACACAGGGTCAGTCTTTATTTGTGTACATTATCTACAAGCAATACTTAGGGACCCAGAGATCAACTTCTCAAATACCCTGAGACAGGACAGGAAAACACTAATAGGAAAAGGAAAATTTGCAGATTATTCTATTTATTTTTTGACAACATATTGCTATTAGAGAATGATAACTGAAATAAAGTATCCCTTTATAAACCTATCTTGTTATCACTGGCCCTGAATAAATTTAGTTCCAAAAATAGTTTGAGAGAATCTAACAAATAGGGGTATCATCCTGTGTTTTGGAAAGTAGCCAAAGTAACATTTACAATAATCCTATGAAAAATATCCATTCTGAAACAGATGTTTAAAAACAAAGGTGGAGTTTTTCATGCATGTTACTAGAGATTTTTTTTTTCCTGAATGACAATTGGCCATGGCAAATGCTACCCAACTTTAAATTTTAAATTTGGAATCGAACAATGTGGGTGTAGACCCAGAAAACAAACAAACAAACAAACAAACAAACAAAACCCAAACAAAAACCAACCTGTTTCACTAAGTTTTTTCAGGCAGGATAAGAGAAAAAAAAAACCATTGTTACAAAACAATTTTTAGCTTCTCTAATATATATGGCTCTATATTCCTTGGCTGCAGCAAGGAACTAAAATTTCAAGGGAACTTGAGTAATTATAAAGAGACCAAGATACCAACTGCAGGTCTCCTTATCTGTTTTTTGGATTTGATCAGCAGATTTTACCTTCCTATTTCTTGCCTTAGTTTCTGCTTGCGATGTTCATTTAAATAACGATGGGGAAGATGAGTAACTGGCAATGTGTTTGTTTGACCCCTGACAACACTAATTCAGCTGGGGGCAGCAGGCATGAACAGTACAGCCATGGATACTACTTTCACCTGAGACTTCTGGTCTTTGACAATAAAAATATATATATATATATATATATATATTTAAATTATTGCCAAGCTCAATTTTTTTTTTCCTAAAATAATTTTGTGTTACTACAAAGCTCTCTGGACACACGTTGTGGTCCCAGTTGAAGTACACAAGAATTAATAATTTGCTCCTCAAAGTAAGATCTGAGATGTCCTGGTTGCCTTACGCTTTCATCTGTTCTTCCTTCATTTTGCTCATTCTCATCCTATTTTAAAGAGTATGTTTGTGCTCTGTATAAGCAGATGAAAAGGTTTCCATGAAGGTGCCTCTTTGAAACTCCAAGTCCCAGCCTAGACAGTGACATTTATGCTCCAGCAGCAGGTGGTGACCACCAGACACAGGGGTAAGAGCAGAATTTTTCTTACTGGTGGTACTTGGCAAACCCAATGGTTGCCAGGACATGGTTTAAACCTGTAGGAAACAGATTCATGTTCTTTCACTGCAAGTGCCACACTGCTTATATTCTATTTTGACCTTCCTATTGTATTTATCCTTGGAAGTGCGGGTTTGGACACAGGGATAACTTGAAGGAAAATGTGTTCCCTGTTGACCATTGAGTAGATGATGCCTAAGGTACTAAACGACTACTGGACAAAGATATTTGTACCTGAAACATTCAGTGATGGGTTCCAAATGTTATTTTTCTTCAAATTAAGGAAAGGTTTCCTTACCTTGATGTTACCACTATTGCTTAGGACAACACTTTAATGAGTTCCAGCCTTCTGTGGACATAGAATATGAGATTTTAATTTGAAATCTGATCATCTGTCTGTGTCTCCCTGGAAAACTTTATTAGCTCTCTTCTTCATAAGTAACTTCTAGAGGATCAAAGGTCTGGGCATGAAACACCATGGCAAATTTGTCCCTGGATGATTTAGCAAAATCAATAGATTTATCAGAAATAAATTTTTCTTAATGTGTTTACCCATACATAAAAACTGTGTGTGATCATCACATTTATTGTGATATGACACAAGAAATCACAGCTATTCACAGTCTTTTTTGTCTGCCACACACTCCACAGCTAATTTTGCGTTCCAGTGGAGAAAATAACTGCTAAATATCAGCAGTCTCTTCTGCATATTCAGCATGAACCAGGGTCTGTCCTTGCACCTTAATCTATTTCAGTATGAGGCTGAGTCCTTATAAAAAAAAGAAAATATGCAGAACATTTTAAATCTGGTCTCAATAAATGTTTTATTTTTAGAGGCCAGGACTATTAATTTAAGCAGCATTTGTCCTGATTTCCTAACAGTTTCTCCACACCATGATAGCATGATACAGTCTTAATTTTCTGAGAACTGGAATGCTAGAAGTGCAAGATACGCTCAGCACTGGAATGCCAGGGGAATGGTTTCCCTGGCAACAGCAAGCACATAAAAAGTATTCAGAGCAGTCCCTGATTCTCCTGTTTTAAGCCTTCATTGATAGGGGAATCAAATCTAGTTTGGATTTTTTTTATTTAAGGTGAACTGCAGGGCAGGCACACAGGGATGCGCTTTATTACATTTTGCCACCTTGTGGAGTAAACCTGTAGGAAGGGAATTTAGAAGACGTGGCCATGGAGCCACAGAGAGGGCACGTAGTCACTGGAGGTAAAAAGAGAATGACCAACAATAAAAAAAAATAGGGGCTTATTTTCAAATGGTGAATTTTTCTAAGGTCATTTTTAAAATGAGCCAAAGGGACTTCAGGGTTCAGCAGAAGGCTTGGCTCTGGTTCTGCGGGACACTTGGACACACATCTACCTCTAATCTGAGGAGCAGTCTCTGTGGTTTGGAATGCAGACCCTATGCTTTCTAGGCATCTGGACAGTCCCATAGAAATTAGAGACATGCCTCAATATCTCACTGAAGCATGGCTTATCTGATGTCACTTTAAGATCACGCAGATTCATTTCTGTCTTTCATAAAAGGAATCTCAGTTGGGCTCACATCGCAAAGTTGCCTTTGAGAGGGTGCAATAAAACTGAAATTTGTCTTCAACTTACCTCTGCTTTCCCTGCACTGACATTTTCAAGCGAGGATCCGTGAGTTTCACTTGTCTGCAGTTTGACATATTTCACTAGTACTAGTTGTAGTTGTGGTTTTGCATACAGGGAATGAGATTTAAACCCTAGACTAAAAAAGCTGAGGATATGCTCCATCTTTCATGAACTTTTGATACCTATGATTTTTAGTATAGGAGGAGATAGAGCTGAAATTTTAAGGGGGTTGTTACTGTGTAATTTCTCACGGAGAAGCCTAAAAATATGAATATGATAAAAATATGAATATGTCTCATCCCTTGAACATTTTGACCCCTCTGATATAACAGACATAGCTAATTTGGCTTTGGAAAATAATATACAGAAATTATATATTTGAGTTATTACATAGGCTTATGAGTTTTGGACCATTTGCAAATTGGAGAAAATATTTTTTAAAATACAATTCTCCACAAACCCATTGGTTCAGCCAGAACAAATTACACATGAAAAAAGCAGAATTTGTATCTTTATCCACACAATGAATGTGACTTGGGTTTCTGTTCTTTTCCTTCCTCCCTCAGTTCTAGAGCCTTTGTCCTTTCTGTGCTCTCCTTGTTCATATGCTTGCGGAGTGTTTATATCCACCAAGTGAATGAGCTTTCCTTTATCCTAATTGCATCTTTTAAAAATATTTTTTCCCACTTTCTACCTGGCCTGTTATTTCTTACTCTTCTCCTCTGCCCCCTCACTGGCTTCTGTGTTACCTTCCCTTAGACTTTGCAACAGGACTAGCAAAGAGAAAGGTGATATTTAGCACTTACAGAGTGTAAAAATAATCCAGACCTGGACTACCGTTTGTGACCAAACAAAATTCACTATCTCCCCTTAAAAAAAAAAAAAAAAAGAGGAAAACAAAATTTTTATAATTTATTTTATTTATAAAACTCTGATATGAGTTTTGATGTCTCTCCCATAGCACATCAACCAACACACGACATTTGCAACTTTAAAAGGGAAGTTGGGGCTTGTGTAGTGACAGAAGAATCCACAAAGAAAAAAAAAATTGTGCAATGTATTTATAACTTTTTCCTATTCTTTCCTTTTTGTGGTTTCATTGTTTTTAAGATTCATTAATAAACACTGCCTTGAGCCTCCATGCAAACTGCTCATGTTTGGACAATAATGCTGAGCATGTTATACCATCTGGGTGCTCTGCAAAAAACGCTTCCCATTTGCAAACAAGCAATCAAGTGTGTAAGGAAGTGTGCTTTCCTGAAGGGAGAGAAGAAAACAAAATGAGGGAGGAAATTGGATAAGATACAATGACCTACTTACTGCTTTCACAAATTACAATAGCCATTTAAAGTCACCACGATAAGGCAACTTCAGGGATGCTGCCTGCTTTCTGTGTCTGTGAAAAGCCTCAGCTGGAGCTGCCACAACCCGGGGCTCTGTTCTCTATCTGCCAACCATCAGGGCAATCAGGTTCCTGCCACTCACTGCCTTGTGCCCTCAGAGTCACTCATTCTTAACCTGCTAGCCCCAAAAGTTGCCCCTGTTCTTCAGAAATGTCTGCTTTTCAGTGTTAAGGGCAGCCAATCTGATGGACTTTGGCTCCCAAAGAAGTGCCCTAAAGTATGATAAAAATGAAAAATATAAAGTGTCCACATCTCAAGGCCAGTCAGCAGTACTTTCCTTTCTGTTCCCACTCTCTCTCTCTCAGGTCTGAGCTATCATTCCCCCACTCTGGGCTTCCTTCTGCCCCTCTCACCATCACTCTGGGCACATTTCTTTCATGCCTCAGCTGGCAGCTTTTGCCTGTTAGTTCTACAAAAGCAGCTGAACTATGCTGCAGTTTTACTTTTTGCCTTCTAATAGTACCTAGTCAATTCCCTGCAGACCAGAGAATTAATCCAGTGGTGCCTTTGGGTTGCTGCACTGCTAAATAAACCCCTTCTGCACATCTCTCTCTCTCCCTCATGTCTTCTCCTACACAGCTTTCTCCTTCAAAACACTTCCATGGCTTTCATCCCCCTAGCTTGATGCACTGCTATTTAAAGCAAAGCTATTGAGGATTTGGTATTTAAACAATATTAGTGCATTCACCATATCCATGTATACGGAATAGGCTTACTCTGCCATCTGCTCCCGCTTATACACACACTCCTACTTCTGCCCTTGGGAAGATGAGAGAGCAAACACCTGACAGATGCTTAGTCACACTGCTTAATATTTCTAGAAAATATTCAGGTGCTGAGTTTAGAAACAGGAGAAAGGCAGTGCAAAATTAAGACAAATTCCCTGCAAGTCTATCAGAATTGTCTATCTGGATGGATTCTTTCAGAGATTAGGTGTGGGAAGGAAGGACTGTATCTTTCCCCTTTTTCACTCCATTCAGTTACCACAGCGTCATTGACAGTCAGTCTAGGTTTTATTCAAATAGAGAGTTATTGCGTAATGGGATCTAAGACCTACTGTATTTATATATCCATTCCCGTCTCTTCAGCATCAGAGAACCTTCTCGTATTACTCTGAATGATGTAATTAGCATCTGTCAAGTGTGGCTCACTCTCCACAGGAGGGAAGGATTGACTGTGGATTTTCTTTTCTCCAGCTATGTCCGGTGCCACGTGCCTGCATTAACCAACACATTAAAAAAGAAAGAGTGAAAAAAAAATGGACTTGACTCTTGGCAAAAAGAGAAGAGAGGTGAGTGGTAAATCCATTGCCAGTTTGTGAAGCTGGTACTTGATCTGGTGTTGATACAACTCAGCAACCCACACAATCAGAGAATCACAGAATGGGTGAGATTGGAAGGGACCGCAGTGGGTCGTCCGGTGCAGACTCATCCCAGAGCACAGGACACAGGATTATGTCCAGAGAGTTCTGGAATATCCCCAGTGAGGGAGATTCCACACCCTCTCTGGACAATCTGTTCAGTTCCAGTCACGTGAATAGTCAAGAACTTCTTCCTCATGTTCAGGTGGAACTTCCTGGGCATCAGTTTCTGCCCCAAACTCCTAAACCTAGACCTCTGCTCTGACTTTTCTGCTAATCCATCAATTTCAGGGACACATTATGACTTTGGATGACTCTTACAATCGCAACAAAGCTTTCACAGATGAACCCTCACGTGGTCTAGATGGAAAGCAGAGTTTTCGGGACACATGAAGGTACTGTTCAGCTCCTTACTTCTAAATCAGGTTCAATAGGAGAAACAAGACTCCTTTTTGAGTCCAGACAACCTTCCCACCCCTTCCTGGAAAGCTACCACCCCGTTGGCTCTACTTTGTTCTTTTCTTCCTCTGGGGGAGGCAGGCTAGTTCCACAATATCCGTTTACATCTTTGGGATGAACACACAGCATGCATCTGAACTCGCTCATAAAGTACCTCAAGTTCATTCGCATTCCTTTTTTCCTCAACCTGAACAGTTCCCCTGGGACAGAGGAGTGGAGCCATCACTTACCAAGGAGTTTAGACAGCCATTCAGGTCTGCTGTGCCCTGATATATGAGCACTTTGTAAATAGCCACTGAGGCCTTGAATATTCAGCATGATGGAATTTGTTTAGTCTAGAGGAGGGAAGAGTGAGGAGAGACATAAGTATCTTCAAACGTGTGAAAAATGTCTATGAAAAGGAAATTAATAAAGTGTTTTTCTTGTCCGCCGGGCCTCGGGGAAGCAGCAATGGCCTTAAATTGCAGTAACGGAGATTTAGGTTTGCAATTAGGGAAAAAATTCCTAGCATAAGGATTTTTAAGGAACCACAGAGAGGTTGTAGATGCCCCTTTGCTGGAGGTTTTTAAAAATCTCTTAGAAATATATCTGTCAAAAAAAAAAAACCTAAAATGGTTTAGTTACAGTTGTTGTAGTCAAAGATCATCTGACTCAGAATTGCCCTCTAGCCCTGCTCTCTGTGCTGCTGAGAGAAACTAACAGGATGAGCAAGGGCTAAACCTGATGTATGGAGGCACCTGAGTACTGAGAAAGTATTTGTCTGATCATTGTCACCAGGGGGAATCGGATTCCATTTCCCACACACATTTTTTTACCAATAAATATCACAGCTTTTTTATATTTTTCTTCCATGTTACAATTTTTATCACATTTTTTAAGGGCCCACATGTGTAACATTTATTTTTTGATGCTGTATGATCATTTCCCTGCAAGTTCTGTGGGACTTCTTCCTCGTTTTTTAAAAATTATGATGACATTTCACTCCTAAAAATGTTTCAAAGGGGTTGCATGAGCAAATGGCCTTTTCTTATGGCATGCTACTTACTGTCCTGTCTGCTCTGCAGTGCCTCTTTTAGAACTCAATTTGCCCTTGTCGGTCTTACTTGTTTTTCAAAACTATTCAAATTGCATTTCACTAGGATTTGATTAGTAGAAAAGTGAAATGACTTTGCTTTCTGTGCTAGGTGGTCAGCAGTTGCTCTAATGTTGATTGTCTCACCAACAGAACATAAAGTGCTGAGCAAAAGGTTTTTGGATTGACATCCTTTTATGAGAAGTCAAAGTTCGTGAATTTTAAATGTTCCTACACTGGAAGCTTAAATGAGGGACCAAAATGCCCATTTCTGTTTACTACAGTCCTGTAGAGCCACGTCCCAGAATGGAGAACAGATCCGCAAAGTCTTGCAGTTGTACTGTGTAGACCACAAATATTACTCTGCATTTCCTACCCTGTCCAGGTCCTCTGGGAAAAATTCCATCCCTGATTGAGGTGCAAGTTGGAAGAGAATGAAAGAACTGAGCAATGTCATCTTTGAAGGGGGGAAGTGAGTTTAGAGAAAGGAGTTTTAGCATTATTGAACAGCAGTAATTAAAGAGGAGTAGTGCAGAAGGGTTGAATTTTGTATTCCAGCAACCTCATCAGGGATTGTTTTTACATATTTGCAAATAATGGTATCTCAGAGGTTTACAGCACATTGCCAAAGGTTCCTCACCTCTTTCAATCTCTTTCCATCTTTTGTATGGTAGTTGTCTCATCCAGGAAAATTCACAGAAAATCATGGCCGTAAAATTTGTAAATGTCCATATTCAATTGCTTTTTCAGTGTGAGATCAAAAAGATCACGGAATGAGTCTGTAAATGAGCAGAGAAGGTTGATGTGAGTGGCTGCAGAGGTGCTATAACAGGACAACGAAAAGCAACAGGTACATCAGAAAAGTATAGTAGCAGCAGAAACAAAACTGTGTCTGCACAAGTGGACTTCTGTAATGTTGTCTCCACCAAATAAAAGTAATTGGGGTCTCATCCACCTGGATACTGGAATAGGTAAGCAGGGTATGGACTGATGAGAAATAGTTTAGCAGCATGCTACTTTCTTAAGGAAAAACAGCCAAAGTCTTTGAAGCTGCTGTATGAGGGATCTCCTCACTCCTGAGTGTGGACATGACAGCTGGATGAGAGATAATCAGGTAACCTGAGGGTAACAATCACTTTGAAAGATTCGGAGGAGAGAATAACTTGATAGACATACCTGTTGAATTCAGTCTTTGTGTGTGCTTTTTTTTTTTTTTCCTGCTAGCTCTCAGAAAATCCTTCTCCCAGAATCCCTAAATGAAAATCTTGAAATAATTTTAAGATAAGTTTTCTATGTGATTTCTTATTTTATATTGATTATGCGATCATATTGGGATCCTTCTAAACAGAATACACTTGCTAAACATTATTATCCAGTTTTATTTTTCTCCTTTAGTCCATTACCAAAATTTAATTGCAGAAAACACAGGGGGAAGCTTGGATCTACTTTACTCCCTGAAAACTGTGGCAGCCAGTGTTTTGTTGATTCACATTACAGGAGCAGGGCCAGCTGCCAGGGTTGTATTTCAGACTTCAGCCACTGTGTAAATTTTCATAAAAATAAACTCGGCTTCATATGTGGTCTCTTAATATGAGTTCCTATGAAATGGTTGAGGTGTAGAATTCTGTTTGAGATCAAATAGCCTGGATAGAGGTGTCACTGGGTGAGGTAGGGGTCTCCTCATTCTCATGGCTATTTAAGGGTCTGATTCACTGCTCAAATATAAGGCGTATAGTACCAGGTAGAGCATTTCAGGTCATTCCACACTGTTTCCATCCACCACCCTAAAAGTGTAGGGGATTTTTTGGTCCCCATGTCACATCTACCAAGCCTAAAAGGATGTCTCCCTTTATCTAAAGTTCCTCTCATTTCCTTCACCAATGGGTGTCTCTGTGTCAGTGTCTTAGTCTGGAGCTGCATCACCCCAGGAGTTGCACAGCAGTATCAACCTTTTAGGTATCTCCATTATAATCTTTGTTGGTAACAGAAGTATTTCTTTCTTTCTCCCATCTCTGTAAAAGACTTTTGAATCACAGGAATCCATTTTGTGTTAGAAATAATTGTTATATTTATTTCTCATCGTGATGTTCAGGATATGAATTTTTCTAGTGTGATTTACCCTCTGCAAGTTACCTGCCATTTTGCACCAAATTTACCCCAAATTTTGTGAACTTTTGATGGTGCCATGTATTTTGTGCTGTGCTGCAGGCAGATGGAAAACAAACCATTCCTGTTTTAGTATTTAGGTTGTGCTGGAATTTGGAGTAGGAAACCTGATCCTGGCAGTTAACCCTTTTTTTAGCTAAGAATTCTTCAGAGAGAGTTCAGTAAGCCAAAAGTTTCAGATTAAGAGGGCAATGACATTTTCTTCCCCATTGCCTCCAGAGACCCTGCTGACTCACCCACATGGTAACATTGCATCAGAAGAAGAAAGAAATAACTTTTCTTAGATTAAATTCTG
Source organism: Parotia lawesii (assembly GCA_003713295.1). Taxonomy (NCBI): domain Eukaryota; kingdom Metazoa; phylum Chordata; class Aves; order Passeriformes; family Paradisaeidae; genus Parotia; species Parotia lawesii. The sequence goes on along the minus strand of RAHM01000381.1, from coordinate 42,765 downwards.
TTCAGACTTTACACAGGCGTTTCCATGGGCTGTAGATATTTCCTTCATGGACTTAATGTTACCTTCAAGGACTTCCTATCCATAAAAAACAACAACAACAAAAAAAACTCTGCTCAAAAACATCCCCCCCCCCAAAACCCAAAAAACCCGAACCAAAACCCAAAACAAACCACACATTGAAAAAGGACCCCAAAAACTGTTTTTGAATTTTTTTCCTCCTCATTACAGTGTTTAATTGATTAAAACACTGCTACCTTAAGGAATACCTTCTTAAAAACCTGAGTCTTTGTCTTATTATAGTTCTTCATCCAGCTAATTAATTTAGCTTTCTACCATAATCCTTTTTTTAATCACTGTCTTTTCAATTTCTTCATTTTACTCAGATCATTTTCTTTCCACTTCTGCCCTGATGCTTTAATTCCACGCCACAGAGCTCAGCAACTATTTGACTTGCTAAATCTTTACAAAAAAATTTTAACACAAAACTATTAACCTTGGACAAAGTGTTTTGGAGCTTTTCATTTGTATGCAGGAAAGATGCCCTTTGTGGGAGAAAGAAGGAGAAGGAACCTCCAACAAGAAATATAAATCAGTATTTTAAATTACTCAAATGTACAATATGGCATCAGTAGCTGTTACATATTTTTTTCTCTCCTTTTGAGATTCAAATACATATGCTCAGCAATTACTGTTACATTTGCATAATAGGACATTTTTTGATTAGCATATCTTGGACTTCTGTTTGCATTTTTTAATTTTGGTTACTTTTATTCTCTAATTTGTCCTTATTCCCCCTTTGTGTTCTGTTATACCTGCTCATGTTTTCCTTTGCTCTCTTTTTTTGTTTTCCTGAGGGCTTGCTCTCTCCAAAGCTCTGTTTAGTACTTGGTTTTGTAGTTAACATCATACAGTAATGGCATACCAGGAAAGCAAGGCAAATGACATATTAAAGTTTAATGAATAAATTGTGAAACCATGTGGCAAAAGCCGTACTTTCACAGGGCATAGCCAGGAAATAGAGTGATGCACTGCAAGATCCTACAAAAACTGCGATGTATTTTATAACATTTACTCATCCTTTCATGCTGTTTCAAGTTTGTGTGCTCTGAGGAAAATATCTTGTGGTTACCTCAGCTTTGTACATTTCATGAAATTTAAATACCCTAATTACTACTGTAGCCATCACCAAAACCAGTTGGATCAGATTCTTGGTGTTACCGTGTCAGGTGAGGCGCTTTGATTGACCATCCTCTTTACCTGCTTTAGAGGAGTTAGAAGTAAGACAGTGCTTAGGTAGCTATTCAAATGAAAAAAAAACCTCTTCAGTACAGCCAATTGGATTTTCAGTTGTGAAGAATTCTTAAATATTTTTCTGCCAGAGTATCCTAGTGCCCTTATTTATGAGACAATCCCCTGTTTTATAAGATAAATACCCCTGTGCCCCTATTTATAACATAGTCCCTTATTTGTAGGATAAGTAAAATTTGTTCAGTTTTATTTATCTTATTTGTGAAATACTGAAAACACTTTGATATCAGGGTAAAGATACGTGTAATTCTGTCACCATTGTTTCATTTGTTCAAACCTCCAAAATTGAACAGATTCTCGGTACTGTCTCACTTGTAACGTCTTGAGATCTCAAATGAAATGGTGGCCAAGTCGAGTTGATCTTCCTGTTCATGGCTGTGCTCTGTGAATTCATTGATTTCTGTAATTAAATGAGTTGGAAGTAAATCCCAGCCCTTTGCTGCATGTAACTCATCAGAGCTGATGGCTGAATCTTAATAAGCTGTTTAGTGTGATCTTGTGCCAGAGCAGCTAGGTGCTAACAGTTTCCCTAGTGCTGCAATTCCATGTAGCAATCTGTGGTTATAATTGACTCTGCCAGGACAAAAGAAAGAGGAGGTGGAATGGCATTAGATTGAAATGAAACAGTGCAGAGAAGAGTGGTTAGCTCAATGAATGCAAAATTCTTCCCTTTTTTGTGTGTGAGCTGAACTCAATGGTTACAATTTTCTTCCTTCTTTCAAATAAATTGCAGCGTTTTGGATTTGAGTACCTGTCTGAAGAAAGAGATCTGAGGATGTTCCCTGTTTGGAAAAGAAAACAAAAAAAACACTCCAATAAGAACTCTGAAATGCAAACATTAAGACACTTAATTATTAAGGATAGTGGAAATGCCTGTGTAGTTTTCTCCATATCCTACAGTGTATTGATGCCAATGTTGTATAGTCAACACACTCTATGAGAATACTAAAATAATGACATTGTGGTACTCCTTGAGCTAAAATAAATGAACCACAAAATGACAAACAAACAAATGAAAAAAAATAAATCAAAACCAACTCAACTCAACCCAACCCAAAACGAAGAAACAAACAAACAAAATACCCAAGGCCTGCTGCTTATCTTAAAAAGGATAAACCAGAACCCAGCAAATGAAAGAACATTGCCCCATAAAAAGGGGAAATTATGAAAAAGACTATTGGGAAAAAAAACCCTCAAGACCTGAGTCATATAAGGGAAAACACTTAAGACATGGAATAATTCACAAAACTAAGAAGAACTGTCTGTCTATTACATGCAGGTTCTCATTCTCATTTTATTTAATATGTGCTCTTGCACATAAATTTCCAAAATATTTTTGAAGGTTCAGAAAAAGTTTCAGCTGTCCGTGGAGAAAAACTGGCTTTTCCTTGGAACAGAAAGAGTCGACCAGTCTGCTTGGACAGTGCAAGGGCTCCATTGGCTTCTTCATCACCGAGGACATGAAGTCAAACACCCCAAACTGCGAGAAGGAAACCAAGCCAGAGCACTTTGTGGGGTTTGTAACGAGATTCAGCAGAGCGTCTCTCCCCACGCGCGTGGTTCTGGTGCTGCCTCTCCCAATTGTCTGTGTGTACATTAAAGATGATCAGCTTTCAGTATGTTTCTCCACAGGCTCATATCAAGAAACATACGCTACTCGTAGCTTCCAAATGGCAGCCCTTTCAAAGCAACTGCAGGCAAGCTCAAGCTCGTGCAGTAGCTGCACCACACTGGCAGCAAGGACAGAAACTCCTCCCCTGTCCCCATGACACTGTCCCACTCCCTTCTTACCCTTCCCTTTGTACTTCCTCCTCCATTGCACCTCTTCCTGCTGCTGTTCTCTTCTTGTCTGACGACCCAGGGTGATTTTATAGCACCTTCCAATACAAGAGCTGAAAAGGAGGCCGGAGAACTTTTTACAGGGGTATGGGGTGATAGAACAAGGGGGAACAGCCTTAAGGTGAAGAAAGGTAGATTTAAATTAGGTATTAGGAAGAAATTATTCTCTGTGAGAGTGGTGAGGCCCAGGCACAGGCTGCCCAGTGAAGCTGTGGCTGCCCCATCCCTGGAAGTGTCCAAGGCCAGGTTGGATGGGGCTTGGAGCAACCTGGGATAGTGGAAGCTATCCGTGCCCATGGCAGGGGGTGAATGAGACCATCTCTAAGGTTCCTTCAAATCCAAACCCTCCTATGACTCTACAAACCCCTAATCCCTTAAGAAGGCTTTCCTAACTGATACAATCTACCCGTGTGTTTTGGGGTTTTTTGTGGGTTTTTTCCCACAGATATAGAGATCACCTATGCCCACAGCCTGATAGAAATAGACGAAATAAAGCTGTGAGTCAGTTATCCATACACCACCCATTCTTGGGAGATTTTGACATGGGTCAGTCTCAGCATGTTAGCACACAAGAGTGCTCAGACACTGGAGGTAGATGAGGTAGTAAAATTGAGCACTAAAATTTAGTTTCAAATAAATTCCCTTACTAAGCCAGCACATGACATAAGTGAACAGAAATCACAAAGAGGAAGTTTAAGAGGCTGTTTCCTCCTGTTTCACTTTACACTTAGCAGCTGGAAGCCAATACAAACACTAAAGGAAAAATTGCTGTGATGTATTGCACATGTAGAATGTTTTCTTCAAAATGGCAAGCCAGAAATTCAGGAGATGCAAAGAAAAAATCTAGCGTTGATGCAGAGGAGAAATTATGTAGCTTGGAAACAAGTTTTAGTGCCTTGCAGGTTTTAAGTGTTACAGAATCAGAGTCACAAAATGGTTTGTTTGGAAAGGATTGTAAACCTCATCTCATTTCACCTCCCTGCATGGGCAGCGACAACTTCCACCGGACTAGTTTCTTCCAGGCCATATCTAACCTAGCCTTGAACACTTCCAGGGATGGGGCAGCCACAGCTTCTTTGGGAAAACTGTTCCAGATGAAACTGAATAATATTTTCCTTTTTTTTTTTTTAATGGAAATTGGTAAATCCATGGCTGATGATAGACACTAAAATTAAAATCATTCTATTGTGAATATCCACACATTACAGTAGGCCTAAAGGACTTAGAGAGAGACTAGAAAAGTCCTGCTAGCCTTCTTCAAGGGATCATCTAGTGTTGTGTGCAACATCTGGGTAAGATGTAAAATTTTGCAGTTGTACTATGCTGATGCCAAGTTATGGCAAAAATTTTGACAGCTACTGAGGCTAACATAGTTTGTCTCCACACAGGTAAATTCCTCTCCCTATATGAAGATGGTCACAGCAAGAGCAGGAAAACAAGTTACTAGTAAAGTGAAATTCAGGAAAATTATAGAATAAGAATAAATGAGAATAATCCTCAAATTGGAGAAAAAAAGGTTTGTTTTTTTTTTTTAAGGAGGCTGAGGTAGAAAGCCTATTGAAGAGACTACATTGATAAAATTGGCATTTTTATATGTTGATATGGTTTGCCTGAGTGGGATATTGCATTTGGACTGTAACAAGAACAGAAGGGATAAAGCTGGTAGATGGTTTGTGAGTGACACCTCGGAAGAACCCACTGCTTCAGTGAACTGGTTGGACTTGCTACTTATCTTTTAGTAAAGATAACTTTCAGGCCACGAAGTAGAGCTAGGAAACAAGAGGAGATTTTTCTTAAAGCACACATAAAATTATGTTACAGTCTATTCAGTATAAGATGCAAACACTGAGGATTCCCTTATGCTATAAGGCACTGCAGTAAAAAAAGACTATTTTCTATTTCAGAGAGAAATCATCATTAAATGTGGGGTTTTTTTCCTAAGGACTTTAAATAGGGAAAATAAATGCTGAATAGTACTTCATACAATTTCTTTCTAGTAGGCCATTAGTCCAAATCAGAGAGAAATTATGAATACAATAGATGAGGACTTCAATTGGATGGACAAATATATTAGCACAAATTAACTAAGAGTTTTCAATGTTACAGTTAGTCAGAATCAAAATTCAGCTATCAAACATGTTTATTATTTTGCTAAAACTCTATCACACTCCTAAGTTCTACGGTAAAGAATGAAATAAATAGAAATAAAAGGTAACAAATGTTGACAAGGAACGAAACAGAAAACAGTCATAGCTTCTGAGTTATATTGATTTTCGAACTACAGAAAATGGGTGAGGTAATTTAAAACACCACAGGAAAAATTTCAGTGCATAGTCGTAAAGTAATTCAGAAAGATTTTATTAATTTTGGGACATGTGACCATATGTAAACCTTAAAAAATATAGAAAATAAAATTTTTACTCCTCTCTGAAGTGTTTAGTGCCCACATATATTCTGTAATTAAAAATGCACAAGATTTTATGCTCTCTCGTATAAGGATGATAAAACACATTAAACTCATCTGCTGAGGTGAGAATATTATCATAGAATCATAGAATCATTTAGGTTGGAAAAAGGCTTAAAGATCAAGTCCAGCTGTTACCCCAGCACTGCCAAGCCCATCTCTAACCAATGCCATAAGTGTTGTATCTAAAAATCTTATATCCCTCCAAGGATGGTGACTCCACCACTGCTCTGGGCAGAGCATCCTTGAAAACCCTTTCTGGTGAAGAATTTTTTCCTAAGTTCCACCTGGGCCTCCAGAGGAGATGCACTCTCTTTTTTTCCCCCCAAGTTCCAGCCAACACTCTCTGTTCAGACAGGAAAATCGCCTTCCCCACTTGCTAACTTTTTGGCACGTGTGGACTGCCTGATCTTGTATCTCTACATTTTCCTTCTTAAGGTACATCCAGCCTTCCTGGACTTCATTTGCCACCAGGACTGCCTTCCAGGGGAAACTATCAACTAGCCTCCTAAACCAGCCAAACTCTGCCCTCCAGAAGTCCAAGGGCCAGTTCTGTTGACCTCTCTCCTTACTTGTCTGAGAATGGGAAATTCACTTTGTGGTCATGGAGCCCAAGACAGCCCTGAGCCACCAGCCCTTCTCTCTTCACCATCAGCAGCTCCAGTGAGGCTCCTCCTCTGGTAGTCTCACTTACTAGCTGACTCAAAAAGGTCTGCTCCACACACCTCAGGAAGTTCTTAGGCTCTTTGGTTTCTGCTGTGCTCTATTTCCAGCAGACACCTGCTAAATTGATGTACCCCATGAGGACCAAGGGGTAATGATCACGAGACTTCTTCCAGCTGCTTCCAGAATATTCCTTCTGCCTGTTCATCCTGTTTGGGAGGACTGTATCATCTATGATATTTAATTTAAAAGAAAAAATAGGTCAAAAAACTTACCTTTAAGAATTCTGAAAGGTCTGGACAAGCTCCTTGGCCTGTTGATGCAATGTTTTACTTAAAACATTTGGAGTATCGGGGATACTGCATGTGTTAAAATGCTAGATACAATGATTTTATGGCAAAAAATTGTCAGGACTGATCTGCTAAGAAAGCATTCAGATGTCTCCCTGGGCAGTGTGGAAACCTGTCACAGTCAACCTCTTACTCCTACAAATGGCATATATGGAACCAAACTTATCACCTTACTCTTATTTCTTCTCTGCTACAGTTTTATATTTACATGGGACCTTAGTCTGCTAAGGTTAAGGTTGTGACAGAGAAGGAAACAGAAAGGGAATCACCTAAAACATCAGCCAAAATGTAAAAGACAAAAGTCAAGAAAATCATAGATTTGTAAAACAAGGATAAGATTTCCTTTTTGCTTTGGAAGACTTTACCTCTGAACTTACACGTCTACAACATCTCAAGATGGCCATGGAAATGTAATTGCTACCTGGAAAGTGGCCTAAGGAGGCAAGATAACAGAAAAACAATTTTATTAAACTGTGTGAGAAACCCACTTATCTGACCTGGAAAATTAAATATGATTTATGGTATAATGCATCAGCAAAATCAATAGCAGAATATGTTAACATAAAATAAAAATTGTAGCAAGTTAATGTAGATTTTTTGAATAACGGTATTGACTGAAGATTCTAATCAGCCAAATGCATGAAGGTTAATCCAGAGCATGCTTAGGAATAAATGAATTCAATTTGAATGTATCATTAAAATTATTTTTTGATCTAATGGAGTGATAATTGAATTCTTTTTCTAATCTGAAGCAGGGGAGATAGTAGCACCACAACATAATTACTTGTCTGGTTAAATACATCGTCTTTTTGTGGAAATAATTTGCTTTCAGATTCATGCTGAGAAGCTACCAGCTCCTCTTTATCATAATATAATTTAACAAAATGTAGCATTCCTTCTTCATCAAATTAAACCAATTTGTAAAATTGAAGAGTCTTTGGGTCTCAGCTCTTCAATCATCCTCCATTGTTACACTCAGATGAAAAAACAGGGCATTAAAAAGAAAACCTTCAAATAGGGACTGAGTACCTTTTCTTATAAGTAAGATTTAGAGGAGAGGAAAATAAGGAGAAGATGTCCTTTAAGAAGGAAATGACTCAAAGGATTTCATGTGAAGTATGCAAATCCTTAGATTGCTAAAGCCCTGTTGCAGACTCTTCAGGAATGCCTGAAGCCAGAGCAGCTTACTCCAACAGAATTATAGTAACATACAGTCATGAAGGTTGGAAAAATACCTCTAAGATCCTTGAGTTCATCCGTTAACTGAGCACCACTGTGTTGACCTCTAAACCACATCCCAGAGTGCCACACATGTGCCTTTTCAACACTCCCAGGGATGGTGGCTCCACCACTACCCATGGCAGCCTGTGCCAGGGTTTGAAAACTGCTTTAGCATTTTTCACTAATACCCAGTCTAAACCTTCCCTGCTGCAACTTGAGGCCATTTACTCTCATCCTGCAAAGCCTCGGGCTGGGTAAGTGTATCAGAGATATCAACCACAACCCCTCCAATCCCTCCTTATGCATCAGAGCAGGGTGACTTTGATCCTGGGACTTGTTTTGGTTTTGCTATCGCTTGCAGCAAGTCCTGATGTGAAGAAGGGTATGGACTTAACCGCTCACTAGTACGTGTTTTCTCACATCTCTTACTGCCGGAAAACAATAGGGTTCCTTGTTTATTTTGAAATCTTTCTGCTGTATCTCAGCCTCAGGATTATCATCCATGTAATGACATTTAGAAGTTGAGAACATCTAATGCTACACTCGTTTTAATCCTCTGGTAGAGTTTATTGTCTCACAGGGTCTGATTTAAGAGCTGATCCTTATTCAACACACCTCATAAAATATCAATAAAGTAGATGCAGGTGGTCCAGTTTAGAGATTTATAGAATCATAAAACAGTTTGCATTGGAAGGGACCTTAGAGACCATCTCAATCCAGCCTCCTGTCATTGTTTCCAGTTCCACAGATTTCTCCAAGATCCACCCAATCTTGAGCCCTTCCAGAGACTGGGGATCCACAAGCTTCTCCAGACAACCTGTTGCCATGCCTCACCAACACTTTTCTTCTGCATGTGCTTATTTAGTTCTTCTCTTAATTAGACTTTCCTTCATAAATCATCCAAGTTCCACATTATAAGAATATTTTGGATGCTCCCCCCAAAAATCGTGTTGTTTGAAGGGCTGGTCTCTGGGTGCTGCTATGTTTGGAGGAGCTGCATCCAGACTTTTTAAAGTTTTCTGTTCCCTACTTGTCATAGAAAAGCTGGGGAGCTCATTACTCGTGTTTTTGGGGCGTACCACATTTTTGGTCCTTGTCTCTGCATTCAAGTTATTATCCACAAATAACATATGTTGGGGAAAGCATCCTACTTTTCTCTCTTTTCAAAGTTCTAATACCTCTGTCTGGATCAGTTGTTTCTAGGGATGAAGTGATCCACAGCAACAGTGTAGAAGGAATCCTCAAGGTCTCACTGCTATATCCTGACAGTGGTTTTTGGGGTTTCTTTTTGTTTTGGTTTGGTTTTTTTGTTTTGTTTTTTTTATGCAGATCCGAATCTGGACTCTACCATTACTCAGTAAATGTTGAACTTTCAGCATTTCAGAGAAAGCCCAGGAGTGAACTCAAACATGACGCTGGGTTTATCAGTGTCAATCAGGTTTGAGTCACCTTTGGGAACAAATACTCTTGTCCCTCCACACCATAAACTTTCCCTGTGCAGTTGAATATCACAATAGTTCTCCAATTAGTGTTGTATCAAAATCTGTGAATCTAGCCTGGTTGCAGCTGGTAAACTGGCGGAAATAATATTGTTCTGTATCTGAGCCACAGGTATTAAATAAACAGCAAAAAATGACAAGACTCCTTTAGCACCTGAAATTCATTTCAGCAAAATGTATCTGTGTCTCTAAGGACTTTTTTTTTTTTATTTTTCCATGAAAAAAAACCCCAACAAAATAAACTAATGAATAAATAAATTTCGGTTCTTTCAATACTTAGCCCAATTTTTAATTGAGGACCTATGGACCCATTTTAATTTTAAATGAAAATTTTGTAATCCACAAGCAAAATTATCATTCAGCTAATGACTTTACAGCTGCAAACACCAAAGCACATCTGCCTTTTACCATTTCTGCATGGTGTCTGGGCAGGTTTTAAGGGGAGGAGATAGAAACAGAATAACCAGCAAATGTAACACACATACAACTGGTTTTTTCATCTACAAAGACAGTGAGAGGCAAATGAAAATTTGTAAATTTAAAGGATGGAAATTCTAGCTAGACATTTTATTGCTGAAAGTAATTACCTTTCATCTCTGTTTCCCCCACTTCCCCAAGTCTGTGCTCACTCTTTAAAATAGATTGATGGATTGGTTAAGAAGTCTCTCTGAGCTCCAGTGAGATTATATCAATTATTTAGAAGTGCTAAAATTTTGGCAGGGACATCCACCTTCTCACTTTGAAGACAATCTGGAGATTAATACAAACATGCATTAAGGGAAGAAATTCAGGCAGGGTAAAGCTAGTGTGACAAAATGAACACTTGTACTCCACTATTGCAGCACGAGGAGGAGAATTAGCTGTCAGATGATAAACAGGATGAATTGCCTGCTTGTCATATCAAAAGCTTTTAGCTTTAATCTGAAGATAATGGATATATTGCAAGTTTTACAGTGATAAAGTCGAATTTGGCTCATAGTGGAGAATTTAAAATGAAGTGTCCTGACCTTTGATAGAAGAATTACTGAATAGTTACTAATATTTTAAGTTGTTTGTTTTCTATAATCTATGCAGACAGGAACATATCCCAGTAATCTATAAAAAGGAGGGTGTGATTTTGGCCAGATTATGAGTCTTTATAGAACGTTATGTATAAAGACACTCATAAATATTAATTGATGTGATATTTTTAATAGCATATACCAGACAGCAAAGAGAGACGTAAACCTATCTTGAAACACATTAACAATGTATTCAACACCAGGAAATTTGGGCATAAATTTGATCCCTGCAAAAACAGCTGTTGAGATTTAAGGCTGCTGTTGACCAGTATTAGCTCATTACTATCTTCCCAGCTGAGTCACGGTAACAGATCAAATGACTGCTTCTAATCAATTTTGGTGTGGTCAGTCAGCTTAATAGACCTTTAAATCAGAAAGGCTGTGAATTTAAACCAGTCTATCTGACACTGCACTGAAGCAGATTAAGAATATTTGTACATTACATTACCACACTTCAGCTCTGGGAATGGTAACAGCTTTAGAGCAATAATGAGCAAACCACACAAAAGCTTAATAAGATGCTCTGCCTGGGTTTACAATAACAGGAATTTCTGTGTCCACCCTTGGGTCAGTCATTAAAAATCAAGTTATGAAGGATATTTCTGAACATAAGTTTGATTAGGGACAAATTATCATAATACTGAAAATAGTAATTGACTTAGATTTTCCCTAATTTTTTTTTTATTTATTTCTTAGAGAACCTCAATATCAGAGACATCAAGCCTGTTGGAGGAACTTGCTTCCTACTGTTGTCGTTGTAGCAGTCTCACATCTTATTTTTTTCAGGACAAAGTGGTACAGATTATGAGGTCAAAATACCTCCTGCTGCTCTCAAGACCACTTTCCATTGAAAGGAGGTTTAGGAAGCTGCAGGGTTTCTGGTGATCACTGTTACCCAGTTCCATGTCTTGTGTAAGTAGTAGCAATTATTAGGCCAATCTTAGCTATCATCAAAGTATCAAACGTAAGCAGAAGTTGTGAAATAATGGTTGTTTGTTTGTTTGTTTGTTTGTTTTCTTTTAAATGCTATTTAAAACAATCTGGGTTTTCCTAAAAGTAAATCTTACCAGACTTGCTGGATACTCCTCATGTATTTCTGCAATTCTTTCTTATTCCATGTCATTTGCTCCTGAAACATCCATGTCCTTTTTTTCTCCATTAGTACTTTTGTCCTTCACAAATATATGCATGTGGCAGATGAAATGCTTCAATAACGCCTTTGTGTTCATTTTCAGAGGCAGCAGAATTAGAAGTCACATCACGCTTCGTTCACATTTCTCTCTAACACTGTCCTGGCCACATGTACCCCACTGGGACTTCAGCGACAGAGGTTGTTGCAAATCTTCCATCAGAAGCAGGCTAAAACACTGTTTTGCTATAAACTAGAAAGCTTCTGTGGCCAGGTTTAGCTTCTGGCAGAAAAAAATAATGAAATTTTATTTTAGAAGCTGAGTTTAATTGACAAAAAAAAGTGCCCTCGAGGTGTTTTTGATAGTTTACCGGTAGAAAAATATTCTAGTTAAGAGGCTATGTACATATTTGGTCAAGAAAAGATGAGATGACCACTTGGTCTTCTGTGCCCACAGTGATTAGTTGAGCTGTGAGTACAACAGTGCTGTTGACTTTACCAATCCAAAGACAAAGACTGAGCTATAACAGTCCATAAGGAAAACACAGATGTACTTTTTCTGGCTTAAAATATTCAAATAATTAAAATGCTAATGTTATTTCTTTAATTGTTCTCCCTCTTGTAGGTGGACTACTGTGCAGCCTTAGTTTCAAAGAAATTATTTTTTTGAAGGATTTTTTTTCAGAGTTCATCAATTGCTTAAAAAGAAAACATGTTTGTCAATAGTCTTTTCAACTGATATGTTGACTGAGAGAAACAATATAATTTGAGAAGCACCCAAAGACAATTTTTATGTTGAAACAAATAATAATTTATCTTTTTATTGAAACATTTACAAAAATTGAAAGAAAAATATATAACAGCTTAAAATTTTATCCTTTTAATTTCCTTCTACCCTTTTTTTCAATCAGATGGCTTTGATTTTATTGTTCAAATGGATAGCATTAATCCTTCAAAACATGAATTTTCTGTGTTGTTTTTAAAATATTCTGTAAATTCTTGTCATAAATACAATCTGTAACCATTTCATTAAGCAATGATAGTTTGGCTACCAGAATCAAATTATAAACTCTTTTTTCCTGAATTTACCAATATTTAAATTATTTTTAAACAGAAATGTACAGTGTAGCATTACTTACTCACATTTTTTAATAAAAATAAATTTTATTATCTATTTTGATAGCAAATAAGCATTTGTACTTAATTTATTAAGAAAAGTTTATATAATTTAAACATTTTGATGGAAAGTAACTGGGAAGCGAGCAAGTTCATGAAACTGTTTATACATTCCAATTCCAAAGTCTTATCTAAATATTCTTGTATCTATTTTATAGGAAAATTGACACTCGTGGAATATCTGTGGTAACATTAATATTGTGCTGGAACCATTTGGAATATAAAACTAAGGATCAATCCTTTCACACTAGATTTAGTCTATAAGCATCACAGATTGAACTTTAATCCTCAAGGCTTGTATTCTTCCATCTATTTCCTCGATAATTTTTCCCTTTTCTAAAAATCATTTCTTAAAAGTGTATGAAGCAGATGGCAAGATTGTTGTTATTTGTTTGTTGCTTTTAAGTTACATAAACATTTGAAAACAAGTATTTTTTTCTGTTGATTTTGTTTCTTTTGTTGTTTTTTTCGCATTTTAAACTTGTCAGTCAAGATAGGCATCACAAGAAACAAATCTATAACTCCCGAATCTAGCTCATACACTCCCAAAATTTTCACTGGGATCAGCTTGCCTAAAAGAGACCTGGGTATAAGACTCTTGAATCTCTAAGACAAGACTTGAGATAGAACCATAGCGGGGAGAAGCAGATTATGCAGCATATGGGTTCCTTCACTGAGGAGTAAAGCAGTTGTATCACTTAAAAGAACAACAGGTGATCCAACAGAGACTAACTGCAGGAAATGCCAAAATAATGCTGAAAAAAAAATAGAAGTAAAAATGCAATGGCATGATTAGATTCCAAATTTCTGTTCTGACAGCTGTGATGGGATATACTTAGATTTTCCTCTTATGAGATATTAACTCATATTTACCATCATCACCTACTGGATTATTTGCATGAATAAGAATTTGTTTCAATATAAATTTCATCAATGATTTCAAACCATTGGCTCATGACTTTGTCACTGAATATATACTATTAAAATCATCTCATCCTGAGACACATTTTCTCTTGATCTGTTGTAATTGGAAGCTTGATATAACTCTGCTTCACTGAATATCTGTCTTCTAAGTCATGGATGTGGCATGAAGAGGGATTCTATAGCAAAGCAATAACTGGTTTCAACAGGATAATGATTAGACAAAAAAAGCAGATGTTAAAAATACTAAAAGATTAGAAAAGTACTTACAGAAAAGTTTCTTATCAAAACTCTCTTTATCCCTGGCATTACTGTATAAAATAATTGTTTCAAAAAAAAAAAAAAAAAAAAGTGCCTGGTTTTCTCTCACAGTGTTTTCGATTCCTTTAAGGAAAAGAGAAAAGATTGAAAGAAAACCTTCAAGTTGAAAATGAGGTGTTTGGTGGCCATTTTTCTTTAAAGATCTGTCTGTGTACAAATTTTAGGGCAACTCATGAGAAAATCCCATAAATACTTTTTAACAGTGACAAACTGATAACAAGTTATATTGTAACTTGTTATAAGAAGGTCAAATTATAACACCTAAATTTAAAATTAGTTCAAAGGAATCCCAGGCTTTTGTTTGTTGTGCATATCAGGAATTAGGAAAGCATAGAAGCAGATCAAAAACTTTACACAGCCACTGATATGTAATGGGCTCTGGCTGGTTTTTCCATAGTGCTATGATCAAGAAATATTGCAAAGACACGTAAGTTGTTTGCAGTAGTTTGACTTTTCTGTTTTGAGAGGTTCAAAACAATTCAGAGACATAAATATCAACACCACTTTACACATGTAGCACTTTAAAATAGGAGACCAGAGGTGCCAGCTCTCCATATGTTCCTGATGAGTTTTGGGATATGAAGAAGGTTTAACATGACCAGGTTTTTTGACTGTTGTGGTTTAACCCCATTCAGCCTCCAGCCAAGCGCAGCCATTTGCTCACTCTCCCACCAGTGAGATCAAGGAGAGAATTGGAAGGGTAAAAGCTGGAAAACTCATGGGTTGAGATAAAGACAGTTTAATAGGGAAAACAGAAGCCTTGCACACAAGCAAAGCAAAAAAGGGAATTAATTCCCTGCTTTCCATGGGCAGGCAGGTGTTCAGCCATCTCCAGAGAGCCAGAACCCGTCACATGTAACAGCGACTTGGGAAGACAAATGCCATCAATCCAAACGTGCCCCCTTCCTCCTTCTTCCCCCTACTTTATACACTGAGTGTGATGTCACATGGTCTGGAACATCCCTTTGGTCACTTGGGGTCACCTGTCCTGGCTGTGTCTCCTCCCAGCCTCCCAACCTCCCCCAGCCCCTCCCCAGCCTGGCAGTGCAAAAAGCAGCAAAGGCCTTGGCTCTGTGCAAGCCCTGCCCAGCAATAACAAAAACATCTCTGTGTTATCAACCCTGTGCTAAGCACAAACCCAAAACACAGCTCCATACCAACAGGAAAGAAAATTAACTCTACTCCAGCTGAAACCAGCACACACTTACCTACTGAAATTGACAACAGAAGAGGTGCTTACCTGCAGTGTGCATGCACAGACAGACCGTGTTTTCAGCAGGCACCTACACGTGGTTCTGTCATTTAATCAGAATGTTAAAAAAGTATAATGCTAATTCTGTGTATATACAGCTAAAGTTCCAATGTAACCACTGTTCAGACCTGTCACTAAACATTTTTAAGAAAAGTTGGAAAAACACCAACATATTTCCCCAAATAGAAAAGTCCTAAATAGTTATTATTAACTAATTAATAGTAATAATAAAGACTTGCAATTTTCAAGCACTACAAAGCTTGAAAGGATGAGTAGGAGAAAATAAGCCATTAAAAATGGTAGTTGCTTGTATCTCTTTTAGGTTGACATTAATCTGACATCCCCAATGGTATCCTCCATCAGATGAGTAAAGTAATTAGATCTTACACCAGCCTCCTCAAACTCAATGTATATTAGATTCAATAACACTGGTATGGACTGATGTAGATTTTTGTGGGAATGGTGGGAAGAGAGAAATGCTTGAGGAGATTAGGTCATAAATCATATATTCACCCAACTTGATATTGCCTCGTTAGGGTGTAGGTCAACTGTATCTTTATAACTGTGTGTTATCTGAACTGTCAGCTAATTCAATTCCAAACTTTATTAGAACGAAAGAGTTTTTGAATGTTGTTTTCCTTGTGTCCTGATGAACATATTCACTCATCTCATTGTGACATGACTGTGGTATTGGAAGAGGGGAAAATGGCAATACATCATCCTCCAATTCAAGTTTTTAAATGAAGCCAGTTTGACTTGCCCAGAAACTGATATTAAGGCATCGTGGAGCTTTTCACATGTTTCTAAAAGAACGACTGTATTTGGGAGCTGGAGACAGGACAAGGGAAAAAAAAATAAATTTTCATATAAATTTCTCCTCATAGCTCCCTTTCTATGGACTGCTCAAAAAGCAGAAGAAAGGAGATAGCTTTGCACCTACCTCTTGGACAAGCAATTTGAAAAAGTTTCAGTTTAAAAGGAGTTCACAGGGCAAGTTCTCCAGCTGGCATCTTGCCTCATCAGGTGGTGTTACAGGGCAAAGGAGAACCTGCAACACCATTAGTTTCAGTCTGAGTCCTCACAAGTTTTATTTTAGGCCATGAATGGATAAAAATAAATAAGCAGAAAAGAAATTAGGATTTCTTTTGAAGAAAATTGTAATTAAATTAAATTAAATTTCCTGAGCTGCTTTTTTGTCAAAGACAGTGAAACAGGAGATCTTACACAGTCTTCTGAAATTCATTTCTTGGAGTTCATGGGCCACATGCAGTGTTCCAAATGTCTCTTAGATAGTTTGGGAGCACATAATGAGCCCTTGTCAGAAGCTGCAGGTTAGCCTTTAATTTTTTTTTTTTTTTTAATTTGAGATATCCAGTCTAGCTCAATGCTTTTCAATTCATGAGTACTATGCAAGAAAAGGCAGATTGTTCTGTTGGTTCTGAACCTTTTACGATCCTATTTAAAATTTTTAGCTAAAAAAAGGTAAAAATGTAATAGAAATCACATTATTCACCCAGACTAATACAGTGCTTTATCCTGTTTGATAGTGAGTGCCTGAGCTCATATATCTCTACAGTCCAGGAAGCTTCTGCCTCAAAATACCTTTCTTCCCTTTAAAATCCAAGTTGTTAAATGATGAGAGCTATATTTAAGGCTCTAATTTCCTGGAAGGGCAGACTTTCCCTTTTGATGGCTGCCTAATTAGTACGCTTTAAATTTAGATGGCTTGAATTAATTGCAGCAAGAATTTCTGGAGAGAATTGGTATTAAAATGAAGTGCACTAAATAGTGAGGTTTTCAGGAGAATGCTGGAGGTGTTCCACCAAGCCCTTCACACATCTCTGTGACAGAAGGAGTGTAATGTATTATTTTCTTATTAATTTCCATTTAAGAAAGTCTTATGAATAATAATACCATGGGGAAAAAAATAGCTAAATATAGTGGAAGATTCAGAACATATTTTTTTTGCTTTCTGCTTTCTGTTGCTGCTAACTACCAGATGCAAAGGAAAAGTTGTAGTGTCTTTTTTTCCTGGACAGTGCAATGGGAATTGAAGTTGGCTCCAGCCAGCTGAGAGAAAATGATCACTTGGAGGAAGGTTCGTCCTACTGGTTGAAGACATCTCAGGAGGAAGCTTGACCATTCTGGACATTGTCTACTATTATTGAACCGAAGAGATATTTGCAGGAATTAAATCAGAATTTAGGACTGAATAAAATATCCTATGCAGCTATCTATATTTTTCACTGCTGATAAGAGAAGAAACCTGGGGCATCCACATGTTTCAGTGAGGTACTGGAAGTGAAGTGTGGTGAGTCCAAGGGTGTATATATACCACAGCTTACATTTCCCCAAAAACACAGTGCATGCTGAAGGGAACTTCAAAAACTGTGAACTGGAGCCCTGAGTTAGTTCCTTAAAGGCAGATGCTTTGACAAAAGGAAAGTTTTCCTCATCACTTTCAAAATTTATAACCACTGTCACACTAAAAGTCATAATTTTTTCTCATAAAAAGAATTTCTTTCCTAAAATTAGGATAAGACTTGTGGGAATACTGGGCTGGAAAACATGTGATGGCAAGATGGGATCTGAGGAAGAAAAGTTGAGGGGGCAAGCAAAGGAAGATTGAAAGCCTACTGAAGTGAAAGAAAAAAGATGAAGAAATTCTTACACCAAGTGTCCGGTATACCCAGGGTTAGCCCTGTAGGCAGCTGCTCTATAAATAAAATAGAACTATTAAAATGGGAATCTTGTGGGTTTTGAAGGCAGGTGAGCCAAAAAGGTTTCGTTTTCTGTCTGACTCTGCAGGAGCCTTGCTGTGCTTATCTCGGACCTGGAGGTCACTCTTTGCACAGTTTGCATGCTGCAGAGTTATTGAAAAGCTTTCCTGGCCATATCAGCATTTTAGTCTTTAAAGAGAACATTAGGAGTATCAGCAGAGTCGCCAGTGTCTAACTGGTTCAGAAAAATACAAATTGGTTCTTTAGTAATTCATTATCTAATTTATAATGCATGGTAAAAGGATAGGTACTCCAGGAAGATGCTGGGGCTTCCCAGCATTGCAGCCTTCTTCTACCATTGCTGAGAGTAATGAAGGATAATAAAACAAATTGTACCGTAATTAATAAATAATCTCTTCATCCTATACTTAAAACCAGAAAGCATGAAAGGAAAAATTCTCAACATCTGAAAAGCTTTAATAGCTCTCCTTTGTGCTTGTGATCAACACCAATTGTTGATTTCTGTTGGAAGGAGCCCAGTTACTATAGATTCATTTATAGAAACAAACAACACAAAACACAGAAAAATAAGAAAAAAAAAAAGAAAAGTTGTCAAAATAACGGACTAAGAAGTAAGACAATAAAGCATATATTTGATGAGGGACAGTGATTCATAGCATGTGGGAACCTCAAGGGAATGTAAAGGCACAGAGGAAGGAAAACTCAAGCAAACAGTCAGGAGGAAAAAAAAAGGTACAGCATTTAATAATAGTTAGAAATGTTTTTGCAGCTGGACAAAATAACCTAAGGTTCCAACTACTTGTCACCATGGAAGATCTGTCCTTTTTCACAGGAAAGAATTTATTCCCTAGGTGGTTTTTGCAGGAGTGGGTAGGGTGAGGAAGTGTACTTGCAAAGCTAAATTGCCCTGGGATTTTTCAGGAGAGAAAATTGCTCTGCTGTTCTCTTTCTGCCCCTTTCACTCTGTATCAGTATAGCCGCAATGCAAATATAGCTGCCACGTTCGGTTCCACTGAGGCTTCTCTTCAATGAGTGGGTAAATGTATTTTACAAAGAGCCCTGGGATATCTCAGGCCAGCAAGAGGGTTTTCAGCAGTTGTGTAGACCAGCGTTTCAGAACACGTAGCCCAGACATTGATTTCTTAGTTGATACCATTTTTGTCCCTGTGGGTTTAGTAACCTTGGTGTATTTAGCTTCCACAACCAGGCTTCTGGTTCCAGAGGTGGTTCCCAAACCTGGTGGAGATCCACAGGCTCATCCTGAAGAAGATGTCATAGAACTGTGGAATCGTAGAATGGTTGGGATTGGAAGTGTGGAGATCATCTAGTCCAATATCTCTGCTATAGGAGGTTCACCTAGAGCAGGTTGCACACAATTATGTTCAGGTGGGTTTTGAGAATCTACAAAGAAGGAGAAAAAGATGTGTTTCCCAGAGAAGCTGTGTCTGCCCTGTCCCTGGCAGTGTTCCAGGCCAAGTCAGATGGGGCTTGGAGCACCGTGGTCTAGTGGAAGGTGTCTCTGCCCATGGCAGGGCATGGAAAAAGATGGTCTTTAAGGTCCTTTCCAACCCAAACTATTCTGTGATTCTATGAAACACAGAATCCTGTCAGGTAACCCCAGGAAATTTTGTGTTTCCCTTTGTGTGACTTCACCAGGGATAATCCCACTCTGGCGGAGTCAGCAGGGCAATGCTGTCATCATTTCACCTGGAAACAAACTCTGAATCCATTTATCAGAAAAAAAACCTGTTCAAGGTTTGATGCAAGACAGGACAGCTGATGAGGTATGCTCATATTCTGAGCCAAGACTCTGCTACATAGCATGATTATGAAGGTAATTGCTGTTTAATCAGTATAAAAAGAAATTTCACGGGGTTTTTTTTGGGTACCATAGAAGCTTCCTTTTAGGAAACATCATCAGTCACTTTGTCAGGTTTAAAAGCAAACATTATCAGGCAGATTCCTCAAGTTTGAAATCCAGAAGTCCTCTACTTCAAGTGAAATCCAGGTAAGTGCCACACTGTACCTTTGAAAATGTGGGCCCTTACATTCACACAGCATTTCTCTAGCCCTGGTTTCAATGAAACAAACATCTTAATGGTGTTTGCAATCTCCTGCTCCCTCTCCCCAGCCCAGAAAACTAGGGACTAGCAAAGTGGTCATTATTTTTTCATTATACGTTCCTTACTGTCTAAGTAGCAGTACTAGTAAGAAGTGGTTCTGCACTTCACTGAAGGAAATAATACATCAGTTCCTGTTTAATTACAACTGAACTCCTGCCACACACAGCACTGCCTCCCCAGGATAAAAAATGATGAGATGTAAGGTTCTCATTTGTCTCTCTTTGCTAGCCTTGGTTCAGCAATATCTCAAAGGGCTCATCACTCAGTGGGTTTACCAACTCTGTGATGGAGTTTTGTAGAAGGCTTAGCATAAACTGTGGTACAGCAATGAAAATTACCATTTCCAAATGTCCAACAACATTAGACATTGTTGTAACATCATATGTGTTACCATGAGTCATCCCTTAGTGTGGAACAGCTCTGTTATTTTGCAGCTCACAAAACATGCCATAGAAAACTTCTCTTCCACTGAGTATTCATACAGATGGGCACGCATTTGACAATATATAAGCAGACAGCAAACCAGGGTTGTCTTGAACCAAACTTATTTTCAGACCTGGAAGAGTCTGGTGCTCATCCATCCTTATTCCTGTTACCTTTGTGATGGGCTCTGCCTGCTCATTTCTAGCTGGGAGAAAACTGACAGCACCAGGGATATCTGGGCTGACAGCCTGGCCACTGATGGTGGGATCCAGAATGTGGGAA
This sequence comes from Parotia lawesii, assembly GCA_003713295.1. Taxonomy (NCBI): domain Eukaryota; kingdom Metazoa; phylum Chordata; class Aves; order Passeriformes; family Paradisaeidae; genus Parotia; species Parotia lawesii. The sequence goes on along the minus strand of RAHM01000381.1, from coordinate 21,992 downwards.
TCACCCAGCCCACATCAGAGCAGACAAATGGACACTGAGACCCTAGGAACTAAATGAGCTGTCAGCATTGGCTAAAATATGATTTTGGTAGCAAACTGACATGTAGACGTCCAGGTGTTTAGGTCTACTTTTATTTGTTTGGTTTTACCTACTTTTGTTTGTCCGACTACAACAGCTAATTCCCACCCAGGTTTCTATTTATGTCCTCTCTCAGTAGTCTTACCAAAACTGTTTGCCTTCCTGGTACCCAGGGAATAGTATGGGAAGCAGTCCAAAGTGCTGTGCATATGGCTAATATATATTTGTGTAAACAGATTAACCAGCTTTGCTCATGGACTTCAGCTTTTGATAAGAGGTTAAATCCCCTTGATTACCAGATAAATCTTGGATTACAAATCAAGCTATGGAACAAAGTATCTTATACCTAAAATCCTACATAACATACTCAGAAAAAACCCCAAAATATGCTTAAAGGATTGACAGGATCATCTCTATGTATCCAGAGACCACACCTGAGTAGTGGATTTCTGCAAAAGTCTAATCAAATCTCAGTCTCTAAGAGATCCACCAAAGTGTTGGACTGCCTCAACTCACAGAACAAAAAGTATATTCCTATTGTCTTTTATCTGCCAAGGTATTTTCCATATTAGTCAAGGTAATAGTATACACCACCAGTACTCAATTTTCCACTGTGATTATAAAAGTTACCACATTTGTACTCCAAACTTCCTGTATCAGCAGTTTTTCATTGTGCTTTATTAACATTGTGCATTTCAATGGCTGGTTCTGCTAATGAGATTTGGAAGTTTTATATTAAGGGCACACAGAACAGAAATCATTAACTGGAAGAAGGAGGTTTTTTCTGACATATTCATAAAACTACATGCTAATAAAATAGGAATATAATTTCAGTAGTTGCTAATAAAAATTGATTTTCATACTAATAATTTCAGACTTTTGTTCTGGGAACAAAAGTTAAGAGCCAGTGTATCCATTCTGAGAAGTAAGGACAAATCACTGGCATTCTCGCTCAATGACAGGAGCAAAAAAAGGGCAATGGTCCATGATGGTGACCTTAACTTTAGGCATGTTCATCCCTGTTTTTACATTTTACACTTTTTTCAGTCAAGATCACCTCATGCAAAGTGGCAAAGTGGAAATTCTGGTCACTGCTTGTGGCCATTATCCTCCCAATTGCTTTCCTGAAGGACAGAAGGAGATAATTCTGATGCCCTGGCCTCTTTCTCAGAGGGATGACCAGCCCATTACACAGCTTCATGATGTGCCAGGGATGTGACTTATTTCACTATCACTGGAAACACATCAGTGTTGGTACAAGTTTCTGATGCATTACTGTAATCCCGTGCTGACATAAGTCCTTTCATCTAGCTATAACAGACACTTGAGTGATTTCTGACAGAGACATACTTAAACACTTTCACCAGGAACTGTTGATTCAATCAAATCAAAATATTTTGAGGGACTGTGTTAGATTTGTCAATAAATTTGATACGGATTTATTTAAGTATGCAATTGCTCGAAGGCATTTAATAGTTAAGCATGTGTCAGATCACACAGGCCTGAAATTTCTACTTTTTTTTCATGTCTAGACATGGAAGTTTAATACAAATGGACTATATAAGTGATTTTAAAGCTTCCAAACTTCTGAAAAGAAAATAATTTAAATTATTCCTCAGATACATTCTCATTAAATCTTTATCAATTCACCAGTCAAGACTACATCTTTGTGACCCAATCCCATCCTATCAGGTATTTGGGATGCCTAAATTAGACGTGCATCCGACTATGCTGTCCCTGTAGTCAGTGGAGAAATGCAGGTACAACGGGAGAGTGTTCCAAATCCTAGGGCATATGCTGGAAATGGGAATAGACTTTGACCCAAGAGTTAAAACATAGGGCATTTAAATCTGTGTGTGTGTGTTGGAGGCTATGGTGTTCTGCTCTGTGCCTAGCCAAAAAACCTACTTTTTCTTTAAATAGGCAGCACAGCTTGCAAATCTTCTAGTAATAGAAGCTATTTATAAACATATCTTTCCCCAAACTTTCGTTTGGACTAGCCAGCAACCATCATTCAAAGAGATGTACCAGAAAGTGTGTTCCTCTGAAAAATGGTTTGGTTTAGTGTAATTAAAAGCTTTTAGAGAAAGTCACTTCCTCTCTGGTCATTGTTAGAGGAAGTCAGATTGGATGACCTCGATGGCTACTCTGTGCTCATGAATCGTCTTTTCACTGGAAGATGGAGAGCTCTGAGCTTTCTTCCTCCTTAACACTGCTCTACAGGATGATTGGAGAGTGGGCGACAACACGAGGCGCAGTTCAGGAAGTTTAGGTCAAAAAACAGACTATGTTGAAGATATGAAGTATTGTTTTGCATGTTTTATGTGAATGAGACCTATATTTTAAGAATTTGTTACGGAGATTTCTCCCTCACGTTCTGAACATAGTATTTTATCTTCTTTCTGCAGTTCTATGAAGTATGCATTAGTGCCCTGAACAATATGCCGAGACCAGCAGCTCACTATTTCCTTGACTCTACTCCCATCTGTTGGCAGAAGTGAATATTGCTCTTGGGAAAACAGAAACCTCGTAATACAAATATTTGGTTTGGGTTTCCTGAAAAAATAGACAGAAGAGTAGAAATGCCTGAATACCTGGCGTATGTTGGATTTTTCTCATAACCTGTTAAATTTCTTTATGGTAAACCCTTAAATCTTTTTAAAATTCTTTATTTAACTATTAAAACAAAACCAGCAAACTATCATACAAACTCCCCACGCATAACGAGGGACTTGCACAACTAAAATTCCCTTTTCTTCCCCCCCTAAGTACATACACTGGTGTAATAAAAAGCCAGATCCCCTTCCAAAAGCTTTGCACCACTTATTTCTTGAAACCACCACAGCTGTAGAGCAATCCTGCTGTAAGCTCTTGCACAGCAGTTGCACAGCATTCCTGTCTGCTGTCTCAGAGCTTTAGGCAAGAAGCTTTCCTTTCTTAAAGCAAATATAACTTGTGTACAGGTTTATGGACATAGCTATATCAAAGTATTGTATATCTTTTCATAATGTTGATGCTAGTAAATTAAAAGATTATTTTTACTTCACATTGAACAGATTGCACTGATTAGCACGGTCTGATTAAATAAACAAAATAATAATTGATAATCCAGTTTTTGGCATCAGGAAATCCTGAATTATGTTCAGTATCAGTTTGTCTTCTAATTTTAATGCTGTCTTCTTTAGGAAGGTATTTCTCACACAGAGATATTCCTGCAAAGCACCAGTAGTGTTTGAGGTTTGGACAAAACTCCAGACTTTTCACTGTAATGCTATTTTTACTTTCACAGAAAATACTTACACACTCCCCAGGAGCTCTGGTCAGACCTCAGACTCTTCATTCCCTCTTTTTCTATTTCAGTGTTGCTTTTGATGCTGGAAGTTAAATTCTCTCTGGGTTTTGCCATATTGTGTTGACTTCCTTGTCTGTTTAGTCTCTAGGATATCTTTCCCTCTTGAAAAAAAGAAAAATTCATCTTATTCTACATAAATTTCCCCTTAAGTCTGTGTGGAAATTTCTCTTCAGCTTCTGCATCTTACTGTAGTTAATCTCATATCCTACCATGACCTCCATGGCAAAAGCTTTCCCTGATATTCTATTTATCTCATTCTGAGTGTTTTTATATCTACAACAGAACTCTTTAATTTCAAACTAAATAAAAGACATTTTACACTCTGACCTTCTTCAATCTTCTCCTAAACCATCTTCATCCTCAGTGACCATGGGCCAACACCGAAGGCACACAAGGCAGCTGGGACCTTAAGCAGATGTCAAAGGCTCTCTTCACCCATCACAGGGATTAGAGGTACAGGTGTGTTTTAGGTTAGCAAGGTCTTCAGTCTTGTAGAAATCAGCAAACCACTCTCAAAATACTGCTGTTTATTTGTCTGCAGTGTTTCAGGTTTAAGCCATTTTCTTCTCAATATTGCTAAAGTTCTCTTGCCCCATCTTCTCTGCAGATATCTTACTTGCCTGATAATTTATGTAGGTTTTGGTAGTGTTCTGGCCCCCATCTACGCTAGGGCTGTGAATTCTTATTCAAGTTACATCAAGTCCTAAGACACTATGCTCCCTACAGGAAAAAAAAAATAAAATCAAAATTATTTCCTGTCCAATTAAGGAAAAATAAAATATGATCATTCGGAAACATAGCACACAACATTTTGTGTCATCAGACTTGCAAATAGACTGTGATTTAGAAAACAAATAGAAAAGCTTTGGTATATTTCCAAATTGTCTTGGAAAGATGAGGCCAGTGATCACTGGATCACATTTCAAATTATTTTCCTTCCTGAATTTTTATGTGATTATTGTTTAGACATGATGAGCTGTTGTCTGGTAATACTAACTATTTTGCTCTTCTGGAGAGATAATATATTAAAAGCTGAAAGCTGTTCCTTCAATTTATTATTTTCCCTAGATTAAGGAGCATTTAAAAAAAAAAGATTTTTGTATAATTCAGAAATTGAGTCTGCTCTAATTGTGATTTAATTGCCACTGATGACTGCCAGCTGTCCAGTGTGAAAGCAAACTATTAGCGGGTCTGCCAGAAAAAAGGAAATTTCTGTCTGTGAAATGATGAGATGCAATTTTAGAGAATTTTCTTTTGCTCTTCACCAAAGAGAACAGACACATTTCATGCCTACCTCAATGGGTTCGTTTCCCTCTGATTGGAAACAGTGACTTAAATCTCAATCTTTTCCCTTCACAAAAATGCTCTGAGGAATTTTGCTGCAAAGATAATTTTTGATCTTGACAAAACTGACATTTCCACTGATGGATGTCTTGGGACTTACATTGACACTGTGTGAATGAATACAGCTGAAATTAACTGGCATGGGCAGCATTCATCACCTCAGAGGACTCACCACAAAATGATTGCTATATCCTGACCTTTGAGAACATTTTAGGAGGCCAGGGCTCAGTCCCAGGATAAAACACAGTAGGAGAAGACTGAGGCTGTGTGCACTGTGATAACACTCTTATTTCCAAAGTTTGCAGTCTCTTCAGCTGGAACTCCAAGACACTTTGGATTAAATGGCCTGTAAATGCTCAGTGGCAAAGTGGTCCAAACCTTAATTCATCTTTTGAATCCACAGCGAGTGAATACGGCTGATAGTTAGCACACAGGAGACAAGAGCTACGAAACATTTGGTTTTTATCTCAGACTCATTTTATTCCCCAAAGTTCAATGTTCTCAATATGTTTTACCCTATGTATGTAAGCTTTACAGACAAAATATAACCTCTCTTGTCTATCTGCTTACATTCCTGGTCCAAATTATTAGCAGACCTTACAACCAGAGAAGCAACCTTGTTAAACAGACCCAGATGGAGTCTTCCTAGAGTCAAAAGTTTATAGGTATGGAGAGCTGTTATTTATCATATCTGAGAAATGGTTTGTTTAAAGAAGGCAGGGGAATGTAGGTAATCAAAAGATAAGAGGGATAGAGAGTTCAGACTGACCTCTGTGTGTCTTACTATTGGAGACACGTTATGAGTTAAAATGAGAGGCCATGAATTACAAAGAGAGGTTGGTGCTACTGGTGTATCGTAAGTGGAGAGAATGAACACATGATTTTGGTTTATACCAAAAAAGAAAAAAATCCCCAAAGCCGATCTCAATCCTTTGTCCAGTCTCTGAGTCACAGCCACCATTCCCACCCAAGACCTGTTTCGTCTCTTTTTCTATTTTTGTCTCTCACAACACAACTCCAGCTTGCAGTTAGTCTTTTTTTTTTTTTTTCTCCTGTATCTTCTACCAGAGTAAGAGCTAGTACCATTTTGATGGCCTTCTTAACCCGGTATTAGATCAACCTTTTAGTAGGGTGAAAATTAGGAGAGTGGCCTCATGGTGATGGATGCAATTTTTAGCTTCAAGGGCAGCCTCTGTATTGTGGACTACAGCAGTCCTTCCCACTTCCTCTGAGAGTGGAAAAGTAACTTTTTTTCCTTCCTGATCTGTATTTGCAACTGTTTATTAACTAAGGCCTAGGACAACCTACTCCACTATTCCCTGAATCCTTACAGAAATATGCCACATTTCAAAATTTCTCACATTTCCCTTTACTATGAGATTACCCGATAATTCCAACCTCCGTGTTACTTTTCTGTGACAAACAATCAGTAAAAACAGAGCCAAGACATGTGGAGAATTCTCATCTTGTTTATTCTTGGATGTTGCCGGATGCGTCACAGATTTTATCACAGACAAATGTATTCCAGTTTCCCTTCAGCAACTGAACTCAGAGGGGACCTCAGTGAGTCCAGCCTCCTTGCACAAGGAGGGTTGTCCACGAACACATTGCACAGGATTGCACCTGGACAGTTCTGGAACATCTCCAGTGAGGGAGGCTCCACAACTTTTCTGGTCAATCTGTTCCTGTGCTTGGTCACTGGACTGAAAAGTTCCTCACAGATCCTGTGATTCTGCGACACTGAGCTCTGCTGTATCCTGGAACTCACCTGTGTCCCAGTGCAGGCCCCCAGCTGAGGCTGCCAGCATCATTTACTACTTCTCTAATGCTCTCTGTGCACAGTCCACCTTTCTTCCTCTCCCTTTTTTGTCTTTCCCCACCGGGATCTCGTAAGCCAGTCTGTGCTTGTGAGAGCTCCTGTTCTTCCTGTCAAGGACACTTGGCAGCAAAGGCCAAAATTTTCACCACTCCTCACTCATGATATGTGCCTACACACATGCAATCACAACACAAAGCAGCAAAACCAAGAAATTGAAAAATATAGCTGTTAACTTTATAGAACTATAGTTTTATATATCACTTTTACACATTTTTAATATAATATTTAATTTTTATCATAATTTCCTGCTAAATAGGTTATTTTTCTTCATTTCTCTTTTTCACGTCTTCTGAATTCTCCTTTCTTCTTTTCTTACTGAAGAAAAGAAAAAGCCTGATATCCTGGAGAAAAGAACAAAAATTTAAATTGTGTTCTGTGTTAAATCTTACTGTTCTTATTCGAATGCCACTACTATTTCAATTAACTGGTTGGAATACAGACACATAAAGGGTTCAAAATAATGAAAATACCCTTCCATGTCTCATTTAATTACATCTATTTCTTTGTGGTTTTAATTGCTGACTTACTTTATCTGAGTTCCTAAGGAATTTTACTGGTGATCTGCTAGAGATTATTATAAACATGATAAAGAGTAAAGCTCACACTACTATGACAAAAGCAGAAACAGGCATGCACACACTAAATGGGAGGGTTACCAGATGCTGTCATTTGAAATGGAAGTAGCCTTTTCATTCCCAACACTTCATGCCACGTTTCCCTGGGGTGAAACCCAAACCCCATTTCATGTCACTCTGCAAGTACAGAAGGGCTCTGTAAAGCTGATTCCCTTCAGAAGAAGGAAGTGCAGGGTGAAGAAGAGAAAACTGCAACTCCCTGTTAGTCTTTGCTCCTGGAAGAAAGTTCAAGCAGTTCATAAAATATTTGAATAAAGGAATATATTAATAAGGTGTCAGATAAGGAGAAAAGAGTTCACCAAACCTATCTGTTCTTAACTAGTAATAGAGAATGTTGTAAACTTTCCGTCCCTGGAAGTGTTCAAGGCCAGGTTGGATGGGACTTGGAACAACCTGGTTTAGTGGAAGGTGGAATGAAGGGGTGGAATGAGATGAGCTTTAAGGTCCTTTCAACCTTAACCATTCTGTGAATGCACCACAGAGAATCCAAGCAGCACGGTGGTCTCTCCGTTGAGACTTCCCAGGAGAATTTCACCTGCAAGTTGCAATAGACACAATGTATGAAGCCCTGGAAAATCAGAATTCAGTTTTTCCTGAAAAAAGGTGAGGACACCGTGCAGTCTGAGTAGAAAGCTCTGCTAAAGCTGCCAAAGTAGACTCTTCAAGATTTATTTTTTGCTCGTGGTGTTGCCACTCTCCCTTGCCACATGGATCCTTCTTCCATTTAAGCCGTAGCTTAAACCACCATCAAGAAGGGACAACCACACACCTAGCACTGGTTAGTTCTGAAATTTTAAAGCTGCCACTGACATATTTAAAGCATGTCTTCTTCACGTACAGGAGACAGGTATCTAAAGAATTGTTCCTCCTGGGGCAAGCTGTGGAATTTGCAGAAGTCGGAGAGAAGACCTCCCCTCACTTCAGACCCCAAAGGCAGGGGTGTAATCGAAGGCAGCAGCAGCAGCTGTCTGCACTTTGTGCTAGTAGGGACAGTTTTGAAGCATATGGGATGCATTTATTGCCATGAAAAATCCCTGTATCAGAAGCCCTGATAAGAGCAGGATTGAATGTTCCTAGCAAAAGCCTGAATGTTTTGATTTTTTGAACTTTGCAGGATTAAAAGATCTTCTGTGCCTGGGAAGTTGTGCGGGTGGGAGGACAGAGCCAGATGTTTGCCAAACCCTCACTGATATTTTTCATCTACGTTTTTATTAAAATGAGAGCTCAAACAGCACACAATCTGAAACTTTGGATTTGGATAATTTTATGGATATATTAAGCAACATTTTTCTGGTTTATTATATTGTAAAGCTACAGAAAGCTCTAGTTAATTAGAAGCTGTGGTCTCTCAGGATCTCTGATATTTTAGAAGAAAAGAACTTAATAGCACTCTTGTAGCTCACTCTCCTCTCATATTGTAAACATTACTACCTGGTGATGAAAAATAAGGAAAAAAGTCAGTTTTTATTTTTTTATAAAAATATGCATGTATTTTTATAAAACATCACATTATATTCTTTTTCTGTCTTTCAAAGGTACACTTTGAGAGCTTCTTTCGCCTCCTAAGCCTCCTCTGTGACTGTCCAGAAGGGATTATTCTATATTCCACTGAGATGAACACATAACAGTGTAGAAGACTTTGGAAGTGTATCCTCTCCATTTTCTGAGTTAGCTGTTAGAACCCTTCAGGTTTTTCATTGCAGTGTACACCTTGGACATGTGATCACCACTAGAATCAAATTCTGTCTTTTCCCAAGGAGCACAGAAGCCTTTCAGATTGAATTTTTTGGGGCAGTATTTAGCAGAGGTTTGTACTTTCTTTCCACATTATTTAGCCCACAGCATTTATTTGTAATGCAAAGGTTTGCTGTGGTTTAGAGGTTCACTGGCTCTCCCTCTGTGTGAATAGGGATGTCTGAGTGCAATTTACTGCTGTGTTAATCAGGACAGTGCAATGTGTTGGACTCAGTGATCTCAGAGGTCTTTCCCAACCTAATGGTTCTATGATTCTATAACTACGTGGGCAGTTTTAGATGGTGGGAATCATTAGGAGAATTACCTGGGAAGTCAGGTGCTTTATACCTGTAGACTCTAAATGTTTGGGGTTTATTGTGCTTCTGATAGTTAATTTTGAACAACAATTGTGGTTTTCCTTTTTTTTTTTTTCTTTTTTGTGGAAGAAAAAGAGGTGTGCTAAAATGGAGCACGGGAAGTGCATACTCAATCAGAGCTATTACTAAGTAGGAGTGGAATTCTGAATAATTTCTCTCTTTTTTTTTCCCCCCCACAAAGTCTTAAAATACTTTTTTTAAGGTTTTATTCTAATAAGATGTTTCATTTCATCTAGGGCCAGTTTTTCTTATTTCATTTTCAAACTTTATGGAAATGAATTAAAAATAGAAATGCACTTTCTGAGACAGCATAATTTCAACTGATAATTAGAATATTTCACTTGAATATGCATGTCAAAGCAAAATTAAGATTCTTTTCAAAATAAAAAAAAATAAAAATATTTTTGCCTCAAAGAGTTCAGCAGAACAGATGTTTATTTCCCAAACATTTTGATCAACTGAAATATGCATTTCTATGTTTTTATTTTTTGGTAATAATGTTTTGGACAAAACCAAAAGTGCCTGCTTTCAGCAATAAAACTTTTTTCTTCCTAATTTGTGGACAGATGGTGCATTTCATGTGTGCTCCAATTTATATTTCTCTTTTAAATGAATTTGCTTTTTTTTTTTTTTTACCTCCTCTTGCAGAGTTCAATAAGTAATGATACTCATCTTGGATTTTTCCTCCTGCTCTGATTAAGGCAGAGGCCCTTAGGAAAGACTGTGGGTGCCAGAGTTCTGAGGGAAACACCTGCAGGTTTGGATGAGACATGCAGCCACCTGCAGACAGAGCTGACACACACACGGGAGGATTTTTTTTTTCCTTTCTCTTTTTATTCCCAGCATCTTTTGCAGTGTCTTTTTCCACATTGCCTGTCTGTGTCTTTCATCTGCACCTTCCTTTATTTATAGGTTCAGAGACAAAAGCACCTGCCTTAGTGGTGGTCCTTGCCGCCGTCCACAGTGCGAGCAGGGGTAAATCCTTCTCTTTGCACTCAAGCTCTCTGCACAGATGAGTTAGGTCTTTCATCCCCAAGATGTTAATGGGATCCCACATAGCTGTGGATTTGTGAAGAGAGGCACTGCAATGCCTTATTACAAAGCATCCAGCGCCGTGATGAATAGCGGTAATTCCCACACGTGGCATTATTCCACAGAAAACTGTGCACCCCGCCTGGACCAGGCATTCATTCCATCCCTCCAATTGCAACTGAACTTCAAAGGGTACAGCAGGTATACAGGAATTTATCCTGATGTCTGTGGAGTGATATCCTGGACCATTCAGCATCCAAACTGTTGAAAGCTATTTTGAAAACCGGAGCAAGAAAAAAAAAAAACAACTTTGCTGAAAAGCAAGGTGGAGACTCTTCATAAAGTTCAGAATAACAATTTTAAAATCATTTACATTATTAAAATAACTTTCTAAAGGTCCTTAAGGTCTGTCTGCAGCATAAGCCATCCCAATGCTTTCAAGAAAATCTGCCTGTAAAAAACATCTATTTACTGGTGTTGCTCTCTCTATAACATCTGTAAACAAACAGTGAAGATTCTCAGTTAGCATCATCATGTGCTGTGGTCTATAGTCATGGTCAGAGTAGTCCTAATACTGTGAAGAAGATATAGCCACATGCAATGGGTTTTGGGTTTGGGGTATTCTGGGCCTGTTTATATGTCAGATTTGAGGGGTTGTTGTTGTTTTGGGGTGGTTTTTTTTGGTTTTTTTGTGGGCTTTTTTGGTGGGGTTTGGGGGCTTTTGTTTGGTTTTGGTTTTTTTTGTAGTTTTTAAGTGAATTTGGTTGAAAACAAGGATCGAAATATGCACTCATAGAAAGAAAATTTCATTTCCTAAGACTACATCTTACCCACTAACCTACACGTTGGTGAAGCTCTCCAAAATCTTCTTTTCAAACGGCACAAATATCTTATGGTCAGAGACTGTGCAAGAGGAAGTGAAACCCTGGTTTTTAGTGGTTTACCTGCAAAAGGAGTCCCAGAGGTATTCAGTCACTTATTGATCAAACTGTCCTCAAAGAAATTACATGAAGATGACAGGCAGAAAATCTGGCACACAGATCTCTCTCTTCCTGCCCTCGGGGTCCCTCTGCTATTCTGGAGAAGATTCGTGCACTCACTCCTCATCACTCTTGCTAAAATAGATCCAGGCTCCTTAATTATCTCCCTGAACACAACGGTGAGATGCACAGCAATGCAATTCTCAGGGCACAGGCTGCTGAACAAAGACAGGGCTGTGTCAGTCATCAGGAAATGTCAGGCATGGCCCCATGCCACAGTTTGAGACATGACATCCATTTTCTGGCATTTCAGCTATTTGACCACAGACGACTGGAACAACTTTTATTCATTTTTTAAAAATAGGAGATTACTACCTCTAAATATCTTGCTGGACTCTGAGCTCCAACATGGTTCCATTTGCTTTGGCAGCTGACTGAATTTCTTTAATTGCCTTTGGCTGAATTCCAATTCCTCAGCTACAGGTGGCTTTTTTTGAGAGCAAGGCCTTCTGAGGAATGAGCAAACCTTTTATATTTCTAGGGTACAAAAAAGACACTTCATGGGTATCTTGCAGATGTTTATCAAGTCTCAGAATTTTTATGACTCTTAAGGTGGTTCAGATTTTTTTAAATGCTAATAGGAAGGAAAAACAAAAACCAAATATCAAAACCAAAAAAAACCCCACATCAATTCTGAGTGGCTTTTTGATCATCTTGGTCAATCTTACAGTCTGACCCTACCTGAGACCTGCTCAAAAGTAGCTTTCTGCAAGACTGATCTGAATTGGCTCGGAAATGGGATCCCAACAGAGACAGGCAGGCAGTGAGTAAGAGAGTTCTGATGGCAGGAAGTAGAACTGGTCCTTTTAGGTCAGTAATGTTGCTGGAAACAGGCCAGAGGAACAGGAATGAATTGTAGTTAGGAATGCAGATAGTCTTTTCTGAAACTCAAAAATTCGTAGTAATGCTATTGTTGATATGAGAATAAAAAGAAATATTTGGTAAAGTGGATCTCTTGAAGCTTTTTCCTGGAGTTGTTTTTATCTTTTTAGGAACTACAAAGTCAAGTTGTAATCCTGTATAAACATGGCTGACCTAAGTTTGGTGAAACTTATTGAAAACCATCATAATGAGACAGTTAGAAAACACGACGCAAAATTCATAAAATATGGTGCAAGAGTAATGTTTTGGGATGCATTTTGCCATATTTTTCACTCCTGGTGATATTTTTTGAAAAATGACTTATTCTGTTTCTTACAGGTGATCTTAAGATAAACATGGTAAATAATCCCTTCAGTTTTAGAAAGAAAGTGTGTTAACGCTGCCTCTTTAATTTTGGTTAATAGACTTTTGACTTCCTATAGTAATTCCAGGAACTATTCAGAAAGGGACATACCTTTCAGTGAGTTGTGCTGGCTGAGAAAATATTGAGTAGATGTTGACTCTTCCACAGACCTTTAGCAACCATACCAGTGTTCCTGTTTTTCCTCCAGCTTTAATCTGTCATCATTTCAAATGGGACAAAGATTGGAAGTCTTGATTCTCCTGGGTTTTACATATGGCTACACTACAGTGCCTCATTAGAGAGAGACTCAGAGCAAAAATAGGCCTTCATTTATTAATTATTAGCCAGACACCAAGTAATGTTATGTTTTCCCAGAAATTTCAGGCTACGATTTATAGAAATGCACAAAGGTTTTGGTTAGAAGGGACCTAAAACTCATCTTGTTCCATCTCCCTGCCATGGGCAGGGACACCTTCCACTAGACCAGGTAGCTCCAATCCTTGTCCAACATGGCCTTGAACATTTCCAGGGATGGGGCAACCACAGCTTCTCTGGGCAACCTGTGCAAGGGCCTCAGCACCCTCACAGGAAATAATTTCTTCCTAATATCTAATCTAAACCTTTCTCTGTCAGTTTAAAGCCATTCTCCATTCACTTACCACTTCAAGCCCTTTCAAAAGTCTCTTTCTGGCTTTCTTGTAGCCCTTTCAGGCACTGGAAGGCCACAATTAGGTCACTCTGGAGCCTTCTCTTCTCCCCTCTGAACAATCCCAATCCTCTCAGTCTTTCCTCATAGCCACACAAACAATTTAATTCTATTTCATTCTTTTCCTTTTAATCTTAGTTCCCAGGAAGCAGAAAAGGCATAGCAGGTAAAAATCCTTGCTGCTCACCACTGCAGAACTCTATACTTTAGAGCTGGAGCTGCAAGATAAGAGGCAGTGGGTGCTCTCTGTGAGAAAACCAGCTCTGCCGCGGCACGAAACTTTTCTGTGCTGACGTGCGTGTTATGAGCATGTATTTATGCATCCAGGAGCATGGCTTTCTGCCCTGCAGAGAAATATAAATTGTCGTGAGCGAAAGTCCATGAAATAACCTGCGAGATTAGGCACATTTTTGTTAAGCCTTCCCGCTGTTCACTGTGCTTCGTCCCACTAGATGGCACCGAGCGTCTGCTGCATCCTCCGTGCGGGGCCCGCGCTCTGAGCAAGGGCTGGCTCGCCCTCCTTGCCCGGGGGGCTGTGCATCAACACAGACGCACGTCCACAGCAGCAAACCTCACAAACCCACCGTTCTCGGTGAATGCCAAACCAACCCTCTTCTTTTCCCCCGTGCAGATAAAGGGTTCCGGAGCAGTGGGCAGGGGATGGTGACAGCACCCTCTGGGCTTGTCATTGCCTCTGGACTTGATCTGCAGAGATCAGTGTTTCCTCCAGCTGAGCAGGCTCAGAATCAGCACAGGTGCACTGTCAGACTTCCCAGAAGAATGTTATGTACAGGGATATGAAATAATATATAAAATATATACATCAGTGTGAAGAAGCCTGACGAGCAGGTCGAGGAAAGTGATTCTCCCCACCACTCTATAAGGCCCCAGCTGGAGAACAGCATCAAACTCTGAGGTTCCCAGGACAGAAAGGATCTTGACTGGTTGGAGTGAGTCCAGAGGAGGTCACAAAGGTGTCCAGAGAGCTGGAAAAACACTGAGGGAATTGTGGCTGTTCGGCTGGGAGAAGGGAGATCTCCCCGGATGCAGGGAGACCTTAGAGACACTTCCAGTACCTAAAAGGATTCCAAAAGAGCAGGAGAGGCACTTTTCACAAGGACACAGAGTGATAGGATAAGGGAGAATATCTTCAGACTGTGAAAGGGTAGTATAAGATTGGATATTTGGAAGAAATTCTTCACTCTGGGGGTGGCGAGCCACTGAGACAGGATGCCCAGAGAAACTGTGGATGTCCCACCCCTGGAAGTGTTTAGGAGGAGGTTGGACAGGCTTTGGAGCAATCTGCTCTAGTGGAAAGTGTCTCTGCCCATGGCATGGGGTTGGAAAGAGAAGATCTTTAAGGTCTGTTTGGACACAAGCAATTCTATGAGCCCAGATTTTCAATTACATATTCTTTCACCTGCACAGGAAGGTCTTTCTCACTTTTCATAGAATCGTAGAGTGGCTCTTTTCATCAATATCAGTCACCATGAGCCAGTAATTTTTCAGCAGCAATGTGGGAATGTCTCAGCTTTGAAGTTGCTCCCTATTGAGGGGGCGCCTGGTTTTCAGAGACCTTGTAAGACCAGTCCAATAAGACATGGTTGAGAGTAGTACAGCAGGATTTTTATCTGTGCAAGCCTCTTGAGATTAGAGGAATGCTGCTGATCCCACCAAGTGAAGGGATTGGGAGTTTTGCCGTGGAATAGTGACAGATGTGATCATCGTTAAGAATGTGCAAAATGAAAATGGTTTGCATCAAGGTGCAGATACTTTCGCCTCCTGATTTGCAAATCTGGCACTTGAAAACACAAGGTATACTTACTTTGTATACAAAACATAGAATCACAGAAATCATAGAATTCTTTAGGTAAGAAAAGCCCTTTACCGTGATTGAGTCAAACCATTAACCTAAAAGTGTCAAGTCCACCACTAAACCATGTCAGTGCAAGAGGAATCCTGGGATTCAGGACAGAGGTAAATTATTGCAGATGGAAAATAAGGTAAAAATAAGGTAAAAACTTTTCTCAGCTCAAATTTTAATACTAAATGGTCACAGATGATATGCTACAAAAACAGTCTCCCAGTATTACACAAGTAAAACAGCATGAAAACTATTTACTTAAAAATGTGAACGGTCAGCACTGAAGGGAGGTCCCCTGTGAGGATCAGTGAATAAAATTAATGATTAGCACTTCTTTTTCTAATATAGAACCATCATAATATCATAGAATCATAGAATCACAGAATGGTTTGGACTGAAAGAGACCCTAAACACCCTAAACACCATCTTGTTCTGCCCCCCTGCCATGGGCAGGGACACCTTCCACTCTGACAAGGTTGTTCCAAGCCATGTCCAACCTTGGACACTTCCCAGGGATGGAACATTTTCACAGGAAGGCAGCCTCCATTTTGGAGATTCAGCTTATGACACTAAGTTATATTTTTTGCTTAGAATCTGTTTTACTTCCCTCACAACCCTGCAGCTACAACCACTGCAGGCTGCTAATTATCACAGAAAAACCTAATTGGAACCAACTTCTGTCAAGAAGAAAACTGGTGCTAATTTTGTACTGGATGAGACCATTTAATTCACATGCAGGAAAAAAAAATCCTACTCATTATATCTGCTTGTTCATGTGAATCAGTATTTAAGAATTTTCCTCATGCAAAGTATTTAATGAAATGATTCTGATTTCACACCAAAAAATACACACAACAAACTTGACACCCACCACCAAACAAGAATAACAAAAAATGAAAACCAAACATGAAACTTGATTTCACACATCTCTTTATCTGGTGCTTTGTTTTTTTGGTTTTTTGTTTTTTTTGGTTTTTTGGTTGTTTTTTGGGGTTTTTTTTTGAGTGAAACACCCTGTTCTGTTCCTTGGAGGCTTTAAACAAGCCTGTTCACAAAAATAGCTGGGTTTCTTCCAGGAGTGCATTAAGCAACATGACTCTACTGTCACATACTGTTTTCCTTTCATTCTCTTCCCTGAGGGAAAAGCATCGAATGCAATGGAGAGACTCATTTTGCTCCAGTATTTGGTACTAATTGGCTTTTCCTAAACAGTGAAGGCATCATGCCCAGGAATATCATGTTCCTGTAGAGCAGCTGAGAAATGACATGGACTACCTGAGGCCAGATCATTTTTTCTCAGGAGGGTCTCCAGGCATTTTCAGTTTTTCTCCTTAATCTTATGATGAAACTTTACATTGTTGTAGTCAAAACCAAGCACAACATTTTGATTACTTTGATTTACTTTTAAATTGTTGTTTTCCTTTTTGGAATTATTCTGTACGGTCAAAACCAGATCTGAAGTCCTTTCTGAAAATGCAATTCCCATGCAGGTGAACTTGTTACACATCACTTCAGTTCTATTATACTTGGCAGACGATCTTTTGCTCACTTTTAACTGTAAATTCCTCAGGAGTTTTATAGACAGTACTTGAAATGGTAATTCAGCCCCTCCGAAATGAAGCTGGTAGGCAAATGCAAAGAGCTGGAATGATGTATCATTATATACAGACCATTTCAGCAACAATTTGTGAGAACAAAAGCACAAAACGGGTATCAACACAGTGTTTCTTTTGAAAAACAGCCAATATCTTCCAGACAAGCATGATAATTTTGATCCAATACTGTACTTTTTTGTACTTTTTCTGCAGTCTGCTTCTTAAATATCTCTGAGTTAGTTCCAGTGATATTGCGCCCAGATATGTTACAGATATTTTACCTGTTAAATTGTTGACATTTGATTCTCTCTTTCTTTCTCCCATTCCTTTCCTATCATCTCATGATAAAGTTTCTGGATTATTTGACTCTGATCTTGATCTGTAAAGCAAAGATGGTAATTATTCCTTACCTCCTGTTCTGATCCAAACCCAACCCTGGTTATCAATCTGCTCTTTTCAGCCAGCAGTGAATTAATTTTTCCGCTCTGTAAAGTGTTAGGCCTTTCACCCTTAATAGTTTGAAATGGCAGCATGAGAATTAAATATCTAATGTCAACAAAATGGGCCCAAGGCCTCTTAGAAACATAAGCAAATATAATTTTGTGTCTAGTTTGAGGATCTAGAACAGACTCTTTATGCTGAAGGAAAGGAGGAAAAAAAAGTGCAGAAGAATTGGGATATGAAGGCAGATAAAAAACTTGCAATATCTTAATCAGCAAGTCTGATTTTCCATAGCTCCCTTATATACAGTGTAGAAATTTACTCAGTGGTCTATTTGCTGCCCTATGGTCTGTTCCCCTGGGATTTTAGCTAAACCAGGGGTGCCAGAAGTATTGAAGGACCACTTAGCACAGCAAGAACACATCTATCTGAAGTGATAAGGGCTCACTGCTGGGCTTTGTAGTAAAACCAGACATCTTTTAGCTGTGTGACAAGAAAAGTTTCACTGGCAAGCTGGTAAAAGAAACACCAATTTCAACATCAATCTCCTGACTTAAAAATGCAAAATAACTGCTCTTTTTTGTCATGTTTATCGTGTTTTTTCTATTCTATAAATTTTTCATTACATTGATTTACTTTTTCATGGACAAAAAACACCCCAAAATTGCCATGAAAATCTTCTTGAATTAAATATTTTTAAAATGTTGGAAGAAACATGAAGAATTTATAATATAGGAAGTCTGCCAGTTCATACCCTTAAACCTTGCCCATTACAGAGGTCTTTAAAATACACTAATTATTACAGACTGACCAAAACAAGCAAAGGGTGTTACACAACACCTGTGTGACAGGAGTGGCCTTTTCACTTTTTACCAACTTTTAAAATCCTTTCTACTCCTTTACAGGATGTGAACATCCTGTGCTCAAAGGAGCCTTGGGAAATGTGCACAGAAGCAAAATGCGTCCAGTAGCAAGCAGACTATTAGACATGGTGCTAACTCACCTGGAAGAGGAGCTGAGAACCTGCTGCATGTCTCTTTCTGTCTGCCTACATTGCAATCTCACTTCTTGTGCTGGAGTTCCATGTGAAGGCATAATTCACACTTTTCTAGTTAGTCACCATACTAAACAGAGACAGCCACATCTGACTTAGTCACTCCACACTCCCAGTTCTGGTAAATGGACCCTTTCTCAGTGCAGTCAGTGGAGACTAGATGTGATTCATTCCATTCTAAAATAAAAGATAAAATTAGGCAAAATGAGTCACTCCCAGGATTTCCTGTTTCTCTACACAGACTAAAAATGAGTCTTGGGAGACTAACTCTGATTGAGACAACTTCTTTGTAGATTCTTAATAATGGATGGGATTGGTCTTGTTGAGATATCTGTCATTACACACAAAGCAAGGCCACATTAAACCATCTTTTTATCCACTCACCCACAGCCTTACACAGCATGTTCCACATCAACATCTCTGTAGTCTGCACACAGACACCTGAAATGGTGGTTCAAGGGAAGGGGGCAGGGCGGGGAAAACCAGGGATTTCTGCTTCTGTCTTCAGATATCCTGACTTTGTGCAGGCTTTGTGCAGGCTTATGGCAGCACCTACTAGCCCAAGTCATGGACAGGGTTTCTGTCCTACTGCATTCTACACAGAAAAATGAAATCATAGAATCACAGAATGGTTTGGATCTGAAGGGATCTTAAAGATCATCCAGTCCAAATCCATCTGCCATGGGCAGGGACACCTTCCACCAGACCATGTTGCTCCAAGCCCCCTCTAACCTGGCCCTGGACACTTCCAGGGATCCAGGGGAAGCCACAGCTTCTCTGGGCAACCACCTCACAGGAGATAATTTCTTCCTAACATCAAATCTTACCCTGCCCTTTGTCAGTTTGGAGTAATTTCCCCTTGTCCTGTCACTGCAGGCCCTCTCCAGCTCTCTTGGAGCTCCTTTAGGCACCAGAACCTTCTGTTCTCCAGGCTGAACACCCCCAGCTCTTTCAACCCATCTCCAGAGCAGAGTTGCTATAGCCCCCTTGATCTGCTCTCCAAAGGAATAAGCATGAAATTCCAGAAAAGTGCTGGAGAGCCTGTAAGTCTAACAGCTGTAGAGTAGAAGAGATACTAGGAATGCTTTTCACTTCCACATCTGCTGATGGTCACAGATCAAAACAGAATGGCTCGGATTCAGGGCATGTAAATTAGAAAAGCTAGAAAATCAAATATTTTCACGTGACACCTTTTTTATTAAGCAGAGTTATGTTAGTGATCAGATGATAGAAGATCTTTGCCTTGAAGCTGCGTTCCTCTGTCATTTTACTCACATCTCTCCAATGTTCTCCCTTCTTTGCTCATTCCGTTCCTCACAACTACAAATCAAAAAATTGGGGAAAAAATTGTCATGGGATAAAACATGATAGCATTCTACTAGATTTTTTTTAACATCTTTAAATCTCTGTTTCAGTATTAATACTTTCCTTTTTTGTTAAATTTATAAAATCGTACTCCTTACATATTCCATGAAATATTCAAATTGCTATTAGAAAAAAAAAAATCACTAGATTGTAAGTTTTATAAAACTTGTTCTAAGTTATCAGTTTATTAAAGTACTTTGTTTCCTCTGTATCTGCTTCCCTGAAGTATCTCATCTTTTATTTGAGGAACAGCAAGTTTTCCCCCTCCCAGAGAAATAAAAAATCTGATACACAAAAAATTTCAAAGAAAATGGTTAAACAGTGGAAGAGTTGCAAAAATGATAAAGTATTCCATTATTTTTATGATTCCATTTGACAGGTCACTTTTGCAGAGCTTGGGCATCATCTTACCTCATGAAACAGCAATTTAATACCTCACAGAGAAGGGGAATTGGACTGGCTAATACAGCCTGGTTGGCTTTTCAAGAAGTTTCTCTCAAAACTCCTCACAATGAAAATGTTAAGGGAAACCAGGTTTGTAAATCAGTTGTTAGAGTCCTAATACTAATTGAAAGAGAGTTGAAAGATCAGAAGATCATATTTCAGTAATGGTACTGTGATATTTACCTGTAGGAAAGATGAAGTCTGCCTGAAGGAGATGATAAGAATCAGTGGTAGAATAGGGGAAGAAAATGTTTGTTTCAAACAAACATAAAGTGATTCACGTGGGGAAACCGAACCCCAATAGCCTAATCTTTATGTTAGAAGAAATGTACTCTGTGCTAATTGTTACAGCTCAGAGATGAAAGTGGAGTTTATAATAAACAATCCATGCAACTACCAGTTTAATGTTCATCAGCCTCCAAAAAAGCATGTTAAGAAGAAGTAAAGAAGGAGAAAAAGTGGACATGGTCTAAGGTCATGCCAGACAAGGTTTATATTTAATATAAAGAGAATATTTTGTCACTGAAAGGGTTGTCAAGAATTGGAAGATGTTGCCCAGGGCAGTGATGGAATCAATGTCCCTCAAAGTGTTCAAAAATGGGTGGATGTGGTGCTTAGGGGCATGGTTTAATGGTGAACCTGGCAGTGCTGGGTTAATGGTTAAACCCAATGATGTTACAGGACTTTTCCAACCTTAATGATTCCGCAATTATATGAATATATGAATCTTTGGCCAAAATCAGTAAGGCCATTTCGTGTTCTTTCTCTAAGCCCACACCATCTGCTCCTGTACATCTCACAGGCTAGAAAGTGGAAATGGGTCTTGCAGATGACACTGTGGCAGCCCAGGATGTAATTAGTGAAAAATTTTCTTTAGCAACAAATCCAGATGGCACTGGCACAAGAGAGAGGGAAGCAACCTGCGTCATGGGGACTAGAACCATCACCTGGGGTCAAGGGAAGCAAATTTCTTAAACGGCCAAAAAAAAAAGTTTGTGCAACTCACGTTTTCAATACCACAGTCTGAACTAAACTGGCATGGTTTTTATTTTATTGCAAATCAGAGCATTTCAACACAAAGGACATTCATTTAGGGAAAAAAATACAGATTTTGTAGACTTTTCAATTCTGTTAAAAGTAACTCCTTACCCTCTCTCCTTCAAAATAAACTAAAATTTTCAGGTGGGAGCACCCAATAAGTGCTTGCCTGCAAAGATGAGTGAGCTTAAGTTAACACAGAAAACAAATCTCTGCTTTGGGCTCCTTATGACAGTCCTGGGTCTGAGAACAAGGCTGGCAGTTCCAGTTGGCTGATGTGTGCTGGGTTGCAAAAGCACTGGAGAAAGAGCTCTGGCTCCCTACTTCTCTTTCGTGTGAAAATAACAGTATTTCACAGGGAATGTTGAACGTGTGGCAGTCACTAATTCATTTAGGTTAGAAAAGTCCTCCAAGATCATTGAATCCAACCTTTGACTGATCACCACCAGACCAGAGCACTGAGTACTACGTCCATTCATTTGCTGAGCACTTCCAGGGACAGTGACTCCACCACGTCCCTGGGTAAACTCATCCAATAACTGGCAACTGCTTCAGAGAAGAAATTCCTTCTGATGTTCAACCTGAACCTCCCCTGGCACCGCTTCAGGCGGTTTCCTTTCATCCTGTCCCTGTTCCCTGGGAGCAGAGCCCAACCCACCCCAGCTGCCCCCTCCTGTCAGGGAGTTGTGCAGAGCCACAAGATCCCCCCTGAGCCTCCTTTTCTCCAGCCTGAGCCCCTTTCCCAGCTCCCTCAGCCTTTCCCAAAGGGCCCTTTCCAGCCCCTCTGCC